>PVIA01006134.1:0-102427 GCA_004024845.1 Tonatia bakeri
CCTCCCTCCCATTACCACCCTCCCCCTATCTTTTATCCTTGTGTCCTTTAACTTTAATCCTATAAACCCCTCCTCCTCTCTCCCAAGATCTCTCTTCTCTCTCCTCTGGTCACTCTCCACCTGTCCTCTAATGCAGTGTCTTTGATTATACCCTGCTTCTTTCTTTGTTTTGTTGTTTAGGTTCCTGTTAAAGGTGAGATCATATGGTATTTATCTTTCACTGCCTGGCTTATTTCGCTTAGCATAATGCTTTCCAGTTGTTATTGTACTTATTTTATTAAATATCTGCCTATCCCTCCATCCACCAAAGTAAATTGCAGTCACCACTAATCTTCCCTCTAATTACTTCACATTTATATATATTTCTTAACTAGAGATCAGTAGTTGTTTATATGGTCTTTTATTTTTCTGCTCCAGTAAATTTTACATAGAGCAAAATATGCAAATCTTAAGTTTGCCATTTATGGAATTTTGATAAATGCTGTGTAATGTAAACCCCCCTTGAGATTGGCGCTTTACCACCAGTCCAGGAGTTTCCCTTATGCCCTTTCGCAGTCAGTTCTAGCTCCGGCCTTCCAGGGGCAACCACTGCTCAATTTCTTTTTCCACCAGAGATGAGATTTGTCTTTCCTGTCATTAAACTTTATATAAATGGAATTATACAGTATATACTCTGATCTCATCCAGCATACAGGTTTTGGACATCGCTGAGTATATCAATAGTTCATTCCTTTTTAATCACTGAGTAGTATTCTTTTGTATGGATATTTCATAGTTTGATTAACCATGCTCCTGTTGACAGACACTTGGGTTAGTTTCAGTGTTTGGCTGTGAACATTCTTGTATAAGTCTTTCTTTGAATATATGTTTTCATTCCTGTTGGGTAAATAATAGTGGAATTGCTGTGTCATAGGGTAGGTATATGCTTTAAAGTAATAGCCAAATCTCTTTCCAAAAGTGTTGTACCATGTTATACTTTTCTGCCAGCATATGAGGGTTCTGCTTGCTCTACATACCCATCAAAACTTAGTATTGTCAGTCTTGTTAGTTTTAGCCATTCTTGCATGTGCCCTGACTGGCGATCAACTCCACAGCTCAGGCCTGTGCCCTGACCAGGAATTGAACTTGCAGCCTTTCAGTGTACGGGACGTCACTCAGATAAATCGAGCCACACTGGCCAGGACTCAAATTTTTCTTCTTTGTCTATTGCTTCCCATAGCCTATATGAAACTTGCGTATTCCCAAGTCAGAAAGATATTCTTCTATATTTTTCCTTGAAAGCTTTTGGATTTAGCTTTCATATTTAGATCTATAATCTGACTTGATTTACTTTTTGCATACTGTGTGAGGTAGAGACTGAGTTTTTTTTCATATTGATATATATTTATTTCAGAATGATTTATTGAAAATAATTTCTTTTTCCCATAGGATTGTTTTGGTGCTTTATCAATGATCTAATGATCCTTTAAGTGTAGACTTATTTGGGAACTCTCAGTCTGTTTTATTGATCTTTGTTAATATTTATGCCAATATTACAATTTATTGATTATTGTAACTTTATGGTAACTTTTGAAATCATGTAGTATAAATGCTCTATTTTTTTCCAAATTTCCTTTGCATTTCAGAAATACAAGTTTCCTTTGTGTTTTCATATAAATTTTAGAATCAGTTTGTTGATTTTTACCAAAACTCTTCTTAGAATATAATTTAGATGACATTGATCTATAGGTCAATTTTGTATCATGTCATTTTTTTCCCTCTATGGTATTTTGTATGTTACACCCCTGCCTGAAGTGTGCTTTTTCTAAAATCACTACAAGGCAACTGCTATTTATTTTTCAGGACTCAGTTCAAAGAGTACTTCTGTTAAGTTATTGAGTACTCCCAATCAACCCTCTCTACAGGTGGAACTAATTGCTTATTCCTTCTTCTGAGTCCAAAACTAATTATAGATACTTCAGTAAAATTTATCCTATTATATTATTTTTGTTTTAGTTATATATATATTTCTTTCAATATTTTATTGGGGGTTAGTCCACATCTCCTGGGATGGTAACTGGCACATGGTAAACCATCTTTGAATGTTTACCCATTATATTCTTTATTGTGTGTCTACTCTATACCAGAGGTTACATTTGAGCTGGGGGACCCAGAAAAAAAAACCCATGTGCACAGATAAGTGAATAAAATAACTGCAGATAATGCTAAGTGACATAAAGACAATAAAACCAGGGAGAAGGATAAAGGGGACTGGAGAGCTTGCGCAACTACCTTACTGCAGGTGATCAGAGAAGGACTCTGAGGAAGTGACATCTGAGCTGAGACATAAATGATAAAAATGGGACATTCCTAAGGACTTGTGGAGGAAAAATCATCTGAGGCAGAAGAAACAGGAAGTACAAAAGCCCTGAGTAGAAATAAAGCTTATATCAAAGAAGGGACAATTATTGAGCAATTAAGTGTGTCTAGCAGAGAAAGGTGTCTGGGAGAACTTCATAGAGCTGAGGCTTGAGGAAATGAGCAGGTATTATGCTGTCAGAGAAATCAGGGAAAATATTCTAGGCAGAGGGAATTATACTAGGTCTATCCAGAATGTATCCAGCCATATAATATGAAAAATAGAGACATTTATTGAAGAAGATACAAGATACAAGAAACATTGTACAAAGGACAATGATGCCTCAGTCCCCTTCAAAGTAGGCACCTAGGGACTCACACAGTTGTACTTGCCATCAGCTGCCCCTTTGTATTCTCCTGAATCTCATTGACAGTCTGAAATCTCTTCCCTCTCAAAGATGATTTTAGTTTTGGGAAAAGGCAGACATTACAGGGCACCAAATCTGGGCTGTAGCAGGGCTGAGTCACCTGGGTGATTTGATGTTTCCCAAAAAAACTCTTCATGAGATGCGACGCATGAGCCAGTGTATTGTCATGATGAAGCTGACAATCACCAGTTGCCCATAGCTGTGGCCTTCTGAATCATCTGAATTGTTTCTGTGGAGGAATGCTCAAGCTTAACACAAATTCAACGCAGATGCGTTTTTCTACTCGCTATCATTTTGAATGTGACAGCCACACAGTGCATGTGCTCACTCAACAGCAACTACTGCCCCACCCCAACTACTGCAGTGAAGTCATCATTGTTTATACATGTGCATTCCAATCCACTCAACTTGGCTGCCAGGTTACACTGATGTTGAGCAAACCATTCTCATCAGATTAACAGTGGCTGGACTTTCTCTGGACAGACCTCCTCACATATGGCAAGGAGAAACATATGGCAAAGGGGAGAGTAGACGGAGATGAGGTTACAGAGGCAGACAGAAGCCAAAAAATGTAGGTCTGTGGACTGTACAAAGAAGTTTGGGTTTTATTATGATTGTGAAGGAAAGTTATTGAAGTGAAGAGTCAGTACAGTGTGCGCTTTGTGTAGGCCACTGTGGGTCCGAAGTGGTAAGTAGACATGGGTAGGTGGGACAGGAGTGAAAGCCCTACCCTGGCTGGTGTGGCTCAGTGGATTGAGCACCGGCCTGTGAATCAAAGGGTTGCCAGTTGGATTTCTAGTGAGGGCACATGCCTGCGTTGCAAGCCAGGTCCCTGGTTGGAGTGTGAGAGGTAATCACACATTGAAGTTTCTCTCCCTCTCTTAAAAAAAAAAAAAAAAGAGTGAAAGCCCTGTGGACAGCTGGGAGACTGTTGCAGTGGGTGGAATGAGTGATAAGGGAGATCTGAATGGATGAGAGTTCCTCAGCAGAATTGATGAAAAGTGGTCACCTTTGGGCAATACTGGAGGTGTCATAGGCACAAGTCTTGTCTGTGTTTGCATAGAGACATGAGGAGAACAGAATGAAGGATAAGTGCCACTTTTTCTGGCCTGGGTGTGTCATGGGGCCACTTACTGACATGAAGAGAAGCACATTTGGATGGAGGGAATGGGAAAGGAAAAGGCCAGGAATCAGGGGTTCCACTGTGGAAATGTTAAGTTCGAGGTGCCTGTCCAAGAAGAGCTGTGCAGTAGGTAACTGCATCTATGAGTCCAGAAATCAGAGGAAAGGTCAGAACTGGATGTACTTGGGAGTCATAAGCATATGGCAGATATCCAAGACCATAGGGCTAGATGAGATCACTAGAGAGAGAGAGAAGAGTTCTTGGGAACAAAGGAGACTGGGAAAGAGGAACTGTTGTGATAGGACGGTATCAGGAGCCCATGCTGTCGGGGAAGCTTAGAGAAGGAAAGGCTTCAACAAAAACGAAGTAAGCAAACAAATCAAATGAGAGGTAGAAAGTTGACCTGTAGGAATTATGCAGAACGAAATTATTTGGTGGCTTTAATAAACTCAGTAGAGTAGACTGAGGTGTGATTATAGAAGTGGAAAGCAGATAGGTAACATGGACAACTTCTAGAGAGAACTTGAAGTCAGAGGGTTTGTTTTAATCCTTTATTTTTTAACATCAATGACATTAGGCATATTCATATGCAGATTGAAATAACCTGGACATGAGGGAGAAATTAAAAGAAAAGAGCAATTATTTGGGAGCTAAAATCTTTGTTAAGTTCTCTCATACTCATAAAATCAAATAACTGTGTTAGGTGATGTATATGTTAATTGACTTGATGACAGGAATTCTTTCATAATGTATGTGTATATTAAGTCACTATGATGCGCACTTTAAATATCTTACAATTTCATTTGCCAATTATACCTCAATAAAGCTGAAAAAACTATGAAATGTAATAACTATTCCTTATATTTTAAAGAAAAAGCTTTTCATGAAAATAAAGTCAAGTGCTGACTGGTATAGCTCAGTTGGCTGGAGTGTTGTCCTGTGGACCCAAAGGTTTTGGGTTTTGGGTTTGATTCCTGGTCAATGTTTTGTTCTCTCTCTCTCTCTCTCTCTTTCTCCTCCCCCCTTCCTCTCTTTCTAAAAAGTAATGGAAAACCAATGTTCTTGGGCGAGGATAAAAAAAAACAAAGCAGAAATTGAAAGATACTTAATTTACATAAGACGAAAGATGGGAGAAAAACCATTAGATATATATCCCCTAAACAAAATAATGCTGATCTTTCCCTGATATTTTGAACTCCTTGGCCTTAAGCATGATTATTAGAACCCATATGGTATTACTGGTGTTTAATAATATACAATCTCTAATTAGTAAATCTATCACAGTCATCTCTACTTCCTGTCAGTATTTCTCTGTTGGCATTCACTGCAAAGCCATGGAATGTTGGCATGCACTACAGTGCCAATGGCACCAATTGAGAAAATCCATCTTCATACATGACACCAGAGAGGAAAAGTGTTCTAAAAATTTGCATTAATATAACTCCTTTTTATTTAATTATTTTAAACTATTATAATACACTAAATATTAATAAATGACTATTCTCTATTTGATTTATGGACATATAAACCAAAAAAAGAAAAGAAAAGGGATATAGTGCTTATTAAAATGAGGAGATGAAATAAAAAAAAAAAAAAGGAGGCCTTGGCCTTAGACAGGAGAAAGGCATTTATCAGTCTCATCATAAGAGGAAGGGAAGCCAAGTACATGGGTACTATTGTAGGTAGGTTGGTAGATTTGGTGGAGAAAAAGCAAAATAAAATAAGTGGTGAAAAAATGGTAAGAGACTCCTTAAGACTTGAGGATTGATTAGAATTGGAAGAGGTGTGAAAAGCACTTGAAGAATCCCAGCATTATAGATGAGTGTTCATGAGGAGTGGGGGGAAGGAGGTGCTGCTGACACCATTAACCAGTCTGTTCATTCATTCATTCATTCACCCACTCATTCAACTGGAGGGAACATGACTAGGCTAGACACCATCCCTGTCCTCCAGGAGCTTTCGGTGGAGCTTACAATATAGTTTTTGAGAACATCATTTTTTAAAAAAGATTTTATATTTATTTTTATAGAGAGGGAAAAGGAAGGAGAAAGAGGAGAGAAACATCAATTGGTTGCCTCTTGCATGCACCTCAGGCCTGCAGCTCAGGCGTGTGCCCAAACAGGGGATCAAACTGGCAACCTTTCTTTTTGCAGGCAATGCCCAATCAGCTGAGCCATGGGGCTTGAGGACTCCAATTTTCATAAGGCATTATCAGCACATGCATGACTTAAATGTTGTTCCGTGGTCATGAGTAAGAACAAGGGCTACTTGTGGTTCCTGAGCTGTGTTCTTCAGTTAAGACAGCTTGGGGCACTTGATTGATTGATTGATTGATTGATTGATTGATTAAACACACTCATGTTTTTTTTTCATTTTTTTATTATATTTTTTCCAAGAGGTACTCTTTTTTAATAAGAATTGCATTTTATGATGGCTGTATCATAACATTTGAAATCAGTTGGCCACAAATCTTTGTCCTTATACAGTTATAATCTTAATACATTTAATCTTACACATACTTATGATTACATTTTCTCTCTAGATATGCTGATGTAATCATTCAAGTTTTTACAATATTCTAAGTTGAGATACAGTAGAGCTTAATGATTAAGAGTATGGACTCTGGAATTAAATTGCCCAGATTTGAAGGATAACTTCACTGTATACAAATCAAGTGACCATGGGACATTATTTAGTCTTTTCTAAACCTCAGCTTTCTCATCTGTAAAATGGGAATAATATACACAATGAGATGCACACACAAATATGTACCTGAAAAAAAGGCAAATATGAATTAATTCTGTGGATTATCCAAATGTCAGTTTCTTGTTTCTGACATTGTATTATCGTCGTGTGAGTTGTTAACATTGGGTGAGGCTAGAGGACACGTACATGGGACATCTCTGCACATTTGTTTACAACTTCCCATTAACTTATAAACATTTCAAAATGAAAGTTAGAAAAATGTGACTGGTACTAGTACTCACTTCATGGGTTTCAGGAGGATTAAATGATCTGATATGAATATGTAAAGGGCTTAGAACAGTGCTGGTGTGCATTAGGCATCATGCAAATGTTAGCTGTAGTGTAAAGATGACTCTCATTATATCTGCTGACCCATTTGTACATTTGAACAGTTTCAGGACAACTATATTTCTCTCATTAAATCATTCTTGGGAGAACTACCTATGATAAGAATATTGCATAGTAACATATATGTATAATACTATACTTATATTTATAATTTAGTGTAGAGTTGAACACTGTTAAAGAGAAAACCACAGGCCCAAAAGAGAGTCACTTGTGCTAAAGCCCATAACACTGAACCTAGCTTTAATATCTGATCTAGTTGCAGTTTCATATTTCTCTAGGAATAATCTTAATCAGTCAGTCTGGAATTTTCTGGTCAGTTCCCATGGGGTAATCTGTCATGGTGGCCCTCCCCATACACACACATACACACACAGGAAGCTGAAGCAAATTGCCTGGTAAGGCCCCACCTTCCCCTTAGGGAAGGTAACCTTGCCTAAAACAATTCTTTCTTTTTTTGTTAATGACTTTCTTGCCCCCCAACTTCCCCACCCGCCACCCCTTTCTGACTAAAAAGTGTTCTATATTGTACAGCTTCTTGGAGTACCTCTCTACTCACTAGATGGGATGCTACCCAGTTCATGAATTACTCAATTATTTTTTTTTATTGATTGATTTTTAGAGAGAGAGAGAGGAAGGGAGAGAAAGAGAGAGAGTGAAAGAAACATTGATTTGTTGTTCTACTTATTTATTCATTCACTGGCTGATTCTTATATGTTCCCTGACCCTGGATCAAGCCTGCAACCTTGGCTTGTCGGGACAATACTCTAACCAACCGAGCTACTGGGCCAAGACCAATAAAGCCAATTAGATTTTTGAATTTACTCAAATGAATTTTTGTTTTTTAACAACCTCAGTAGACTTCCTACAAATGTTCATTTAACATACTCCTAATGTTAACATCTTATGTACCCATGGTGTATTTGGTGAAACTATTAACTAAACTACAGACTTTATATGACTTTATCATCCCCCCCACTAGTATCCTTTCTCTGGTCCAGGGTCCAGTCCAGGGTACCACGTGACACTAGTTGTCACGCCTTCTTAGTCTCCTCCCATGTGCAGCAGTGCCTTAGTCTTTCCTTGGTTTTTGCGATCTTGGCAGTTTTGAAGAGTGCTGACCAGGTATTTGGTAGAATGTCTCTCAACTGAGGTTTCTCGTGAGTAGACTAGGGTTATGGATTTGGGGGAGAATTACACAGAGGTGAAGTGTCATTGTCATTGCATCATATCAGAGTGTGCATGATATCCAATGATTTACACTGATGATATTAACCTTGATTGCTTGATTAAGGTGGTGTATTCCAGGTTTCTCCATTGTAAAGTTATGATTTTTTTCTTTCCAAACTCCTTTTGTTTTCCATACTTTGAAAGCAAGTTACTAAGCCTAGCCCATACCCAAAGGGCAGGAAATTATACCCCACCTCCTGGAGCAGGTTATCTAAATATATGATTTATAATTTCTTGCAAAAAAGAAGTTTCTTATCCACAATTTATTTATTCAGTCATTTATATTAATATGGACCTATGGATATTTATTTTATTCTTTGAATTATAAACCAATATTATAATTTATTTTGTTGCTCAAATTGTTTCAGTCATCATGTGCCTCAGCCATTGGGAGTTCTTTTGAGTTAAATCTTATGCTTTTTTTCTAACTTTTTTAAAGTGTATTTTTTTCATATTCCCTTCCCTCCACACTCACCATGCTGTTGCCCATGTCCATGAGTCCTTTTCCTTTTTGCTCAGTCCCTCCACCCCTAGCTCCTCTACCCCTGAACTGTCAGCCTGCTCTCTATGAGTCTGTCTCTGTTTTGCTTGTTGGTTGATTTTGTTCATTAGATTCCACATATGAGTGAAATCATATGGTATTTCTCTTTCTCTGACTGGCTTATTTCACTTAGCATAATGTTCTGCAGGTCCATCCATGCTGTCTCAAAGGGTAAAATTTTCTATTTTTTGGCCAAGTAGTATTCCATTGTGTAAATGCTCCATAATTGATTTATCCACTCATCTACTGGTGGACACTTGGGCTGCCTTCATATCTTGGCTATTGTAAATAGTGTTTCAATGAACATAGGGATGCTTATGTTCTTTCCAATTAGTATTTTGGGATTCTTTGGATATATTCCCAGAAGGATTGCTGGGTCAAAAGCCAGATCCATTTGTAATATTTTGAGAAAACTCCGTATTGCTTTCCATAGTGGCTGCACCAGTCTGCATTCCCACCAACAGTGCAAAAGGGTTTCCCTTTCTCCACATCCTCACCAGCAGTTGTTTTGTTGATTTTACTGATGATAGCTATTTTGACAGGTGTGAGGTAATATCTCATTGTGGTTTTAATTTGCATTTCTCTGATGATTTGTGACACGGAGCATATTTTCATATGTCTATTGGCCATCTGTATAGCCTCTTTGGAGTAGTGTCTATTCGTCCTTTGTCCATTTTTTAATTGGATTTTTTTTGGTGTTGGGTTTTGTAAGTTCGTTATAAATTTTGGATATTAACCCCTTATCAGATGTATCAGTGAATATGTCCTCTCATTATACGGGTTGTCTTTTTATGTTGTTGATGATTTCCTTTGCTGTGCAAAACTTTTTACTTTGATGTAGTCCCACTTGTTTATTTTTTCTTTTGTTTCCCTTGCCTAAGGAGACATATCAGAAAAAATATTGCTACAAGCATTATCTAAGATTTTACTGCCTATGTCTTCTTCTAGAATTTTTGTGATTTGGGGTCTACTATTTAAGTCTTTGATCCATTTTGAATTTATTCTTGTGTGTGGTGTAAGGAGGTGGCCTAGTTTCATTTCTCTGCACATATTTGTCCAATTTTCCCAACACCATTTATTGAATAAACTATCTTTAGCCCATTGTCTGTGCTTGCTTCATCTGTGAAATATTAATTGACTATAAAGGGGTGGGTTTATCTGGGCTCTCTATTCTTCCTATGCTTTTTTGACATACATACATCCTTTTTAGTTTTTAACTGTTTTTGGAAGTGTAATAAATTACAAGATACACAAAAATGTGTTCTGTACAAATTAAACATATTGGCATCTTCTAGAACCTTAATTTGTGCTGGCAAGTCACTTTAATTATGGCATTCTGCCATAGATGCTTCCTGATATTACTGTTTTCATTTGAAATTTTGCTAAAACACAGGGTTCCTTGAAAATTTTCACATATTGTTCCAGTACAGAAAAAGAACTGGGAAAGAACTAATAGAACATTGAGTATTCTCTATACTTTCCATTCTCTACTTCTCACTAAAGTGAGAAACCTATTAAAAGAATCACTTCTTGATTTTATTTTTCTATGAAAAATAATAGTACACTAAATAGCTCTGCTTGGTGAGGAGGTATGACTTAGAGTGAGGAAGGGCCGCATGATCTCGGTGTCTTACTGCTTTAGAAATTCTGGAATAGCATTGCCAAGTGCTCTAAGGAACGCTTTGTGAAAATTTGTCTGAGGGGGTCTCACAGAAGCTTTTCTGAGCTATCCGGCATTCGCGAACATGACTATCCATGCTGGCAGTCAGGCAGTTTTCTGGAGAAAAGTGCAAATGGTGAAGCTCTTTGTATCGTCTAAAAGTAGTTCAGAAAGAAGCCAGGCAACTTAGCTGGAAGAGAAACAAATGGTTTTATTTAGAAACCTACAAAGGTTAGTGGATTTGTAATTTTAATATACTTTTAGCAAATATAACAGTATAAAGTGCTTACTTCGTACTAAGCATTAGAATACTTTCACCTTTAATTCTTATGAACTTACAGATGAAATCTTTACCTAAGGCCGTATATTAGGATCTTTGTTTCAAGTGACCAAAAACCAAAAACTGCAGTGGCATGTATAGAAATTTATTTCTCTCTGCATAAGGCTGTGAGGTGAATTGTTACAGTGTTTCAAGGTGTGCATGGCCTTCATGCCCCGGTCCGAAATGGAAGCATATATCTTCTCAATAGGAGGAAGGAAGAAGAGGTCAAAGAAGTCATACATGCCACTCTTCAAGAAGTTTCCCAGAAGCTTCCCCATGACACTTCTGTTTATATCCTATGGGTCAAAACTTAGACATCTGCTGCATAATAAGCTGGAAATGTAGTAGTTCTTTTAAAAAGTAGCTTTGTCCCCAGTCAGCTTTTCTACCTCTGCAGAAGGGGAACGCAGATATTAGGGATAAATGGACTTATACAGTAATCGTAGTGATAAAAGTGGGGTTTGAACTCAGGTATGTCTTGTCCTCATGTTCCCTCTAAACAAGATCTTTATATGGAGAAAGATACAGAAAATGTGGTGAATTGGCTCCACTTTTTGCATTACCAGCTTAACTGAAAGAAAGGAAAATGCATATTACAGGGAATGGAAAGAAGCTGAAGAATCGTAAGCTGACCTTTCAAGCTCCCTTGACATGGGTTAAGAACAATCTTTCTAAGTATTCTGGTCCTCCTGAAAAGGAAGAACAATGCTTTGAGGACCACCTCTCCATAACCTAGACCAGACCTGTGCTGTCCAGTACAGCAGCCACTAGCTAACTATATGTGGCTACTGAACGCTTGAGATGTGCCTAGCTAGAATTGAGAGGTGCTGTAAGTTTAAAACACATCCTGAATTTCAAAGACTTAGTATAAGCAAACAATGGAATATATCTCAATAATTTTTATATTGATTACATGTTGAGAGTATAACATACAATATATTAAATTAATTTCACATGTTCGTTCTTACTTTTTAAATGTAGCTACTAGATTTAAAATACTATCTGTGACTTGCACTGTGGATTCTGTTATATTTCTATCAGAAATAAATTTGTCTAGAAGATAAAAGGTTGTCCTAGAGCTGCCCTATCATTGAAACAGTTTTTCAAAATGCTCATAGGATCGATGAAAAAGGTATCTTCAAGGATTTTTACAAGAGGGATGTGGCAAATCTGGCTCACGTAAATGACCCCATGTTCTTTCTGGGGCCTCTCTCCCAGCTTCTATAAAGTGTGAATAATATCGACTGTCCCCTGGGTAACGTGTGTGGATTGACATCCACCCTTGGGTTGTGCTGAGCCTCTCTAGCAGACACTTCTGAGGCATGTGACTGCTGTTCTCACTGGAAGGACGAGGTGATGTGTTGAGATGACTTCCTGAAAGGACCTCTCTGGCTCATTTGCATCCACATGGGGAAACTACTGGGCTGGCTTCTGTAGTAACAGCTAGTCAGCACAGCCTGCCTGAAGAACCTCATGATTTCTCAAAGATTGCTGAAATGGAATCCTC
Source organism: Tonatia bakeri (assembly GCA_004024845.1). Classification (NCBI taxonomy): domain Eukaryota; kingdom Metazoa; phylum Chordata; class Mammalia; order Chiroptera; family Phyllostomidae; genus Tonatia; species Tonatia bakeri. Next base: position 12,239 of record PVIA01006134.1, read on the forward strand.
AAGCATATTTGCAAGTTCTGTAGTAACTTAGTCTTTGGATGACTCAAGAGTGTTGAACTCATTAAAGTAATCAGGTGCTGTCTTGTTTTTCTCTTACCTATCTCCAGCTCTAGCTTCAGGTTCGCTTTAGCTGTGATTGACCTAGACTTTCTACTTGGAAGTTCAGTGTTCTCTACGTAGAAAAAAGACGGAGAATCTAAGGGGTTCTGGAATTTTTGTCCCTTAATATTTTGTTATAGACTGTCAACAGCTAGCATATCTCTTCCTTGGTCTTCTATGTTTAATATACAAGGTCCAGCACTAATAACACCCCTCTTTTATCACAAAATCATAAACATGTAATTCTGTAACATAACAATATCACACTCAAGCACATCATGTGACATATTCGGTGAAATGTTCAAATTAAAACTATAAATTATTACACCCATATTATTACCCTACCAACTACATTCAAACGAGCCTCTCTTCTGTCAGAACCCATGTTATATATATGTATGCATATATACATTTATGTAAATACATGTATCTTCTTACTCTGTTACATGTATGTAGATGCATAAATAGAGAACCAATTTTGATGTCCTTAGAATTTTCATCAACTTCATCTCATTCTACACTTCAAATATTCTATTTGTCCATGCTACAATTGGAATTATCTTTTATTAACTTCACATTATTTAGTACCTGAACTGTTTGCTTGAACTATTTGCAAATTATACTAATATAAATTAAAACAGTGCATAACCTGTAGCTTTTAAAATAAATCTTTGAAAGGGCTTAAAAATACCTTCTTGTTTAACAAATACTGTCCTTGATAGAAAAAATAAAAAAGTATATTAATGATAAAGATGAATAAGAGGAAATGGTACCAGTGAATAGAGTCAGTTATTTATTCAGGGTGCTTATTCATTTTTCTTTAAAGTGCCCCAATGAATGTTTTTAGGTAACTTAAGATATTTAATTTTTGTAGAGTAGACCTTTGTTTTGTCATCCTTTCTCCTGGAAAATTATTTTGGAAACTTGTCTGCCTCATACTTCAAACTGGTATTCTTGGCGGGAACAGCCAACCATAGAACCCAAACCAGTGACCAAGTGATGCCAGTTAGGCCAATGAGAGTTTTCCCCCAGAGCTTTTCTAATTGGAATTAAGGGGAGAGTCAGATCTTCTTTGAAGACGGCAAATGGGCATGCCTCACCATGTGATCGGTTTGACAACATACCACTAACACACAAAAAGGAACAAATGCACAGAATGGACAGAGAGTTCTTAGAGGGTTTATGAATCTGGCTTCATTAATATCTAAAGCACAGATACATTCCACCACTAATGACAATTCAGTATGTGAACCATATATCCCTCTTTGCTTAAGTGAGTGAGTTGTGTTACTTGAGAACTGAAAGAATCATGGCTAACATGCTATCCCTTGGGTGTCCAGCCTGTGAGATGGCCACCAATGATTCTTATCTCTGGTGGTCACACCCTTGTATAGTATCCTCAAGGATGAAATAAAGATTTGATCAATAAAGTATAGTGGAGTTGATGGTTTATGATTACTCTAAGTAGGTCATAGAAAGTCTAACTTGGTTTTTTGGGTTGCTAGCAGAGGAAGAAGCCAGCTCCCATGTTGGAAGGACACTTGAGTAGTATCAAGATGAGGCCCCCATGAAGAGGAACTAAGGCCACTGGCCAACAGCCAGTCCAACTTGTCACTATGCGAGTGAGCCACCTTGGAAGCAGATCCTCCAGCCTCAGAAAAACCTTTAGGTGACTGAAACTTCATGAGAGATCTAATTTAAAATCATCTGACAAGCCACCCTCAAATTCTGGACTCACAGAAATTATAAGAGATAGTAAATGTTTATTGTTGGTTCAAGCCACTGATTTGGGGGTAATGTGTTACCCCAAGGAAGTATGTTATTTTTATAATGGCAGATAACTCTAACAGCCTTATAGGAACATTGAAAAAGGAGAAAAGGTGAGTAAGAAGCCTAACTCAATAATATGGTGCTTTCCCAGAGGGATGGTCAGTGACTAAGCTGGCAGTCATCGATACTCAGTATTCCTATCTCCTGTCTGTTTTACATGCTTACCTGGGTTGTATATTTTATTACCAACCATCACAGAAACTAACATCTCAGTGTAGAAGCAAGATAGCAAATCAATTCACTTGAATTTCATTCATGAAAAAAGAATAATCTGTTAGTTTAAATAAGATTGTATATTGATACTTAAACATCATAAATCTCAAATGTTATTACTCATAGAAAAATGAATATTAACTTGTAGACATTTAAGCACATTTTTCCTAGTAGTAAATTTATTAAAGGTAAGACTTTCTCTTAGGAAATGAGTGATCAAGGACTTCTGATATTATCATCTAAAGAGAACTCTATTAAATTTTCTGATTGACTTCTCCATTTGAATATTAGAGATTAAGCTTGATGTAGAATAATACCCAAATACAATATGTATTTTTTTATTTTTTGGTGTGATATTTTTAAGTTTATTAAATAACATTTTTTTTTTTACTATTCTTTCTTTTATTCTCCAAGTTTTCCAGGTCTGGTAATTAGCACATACTTTTTCTAATGGAGTCTGGTTCAACTCCTCACTCAAGTGGTAACTCAGCAGATAGCTGTGGGTGGCTCTTCTCTTGGTCTTGATGTGAGGCAGAGGGCTGAAACCAACCCATACGTGTCTGTCTGTGGCCCAAGCATTAGCCGTGACATGACTTCATGTACTTCCCCTGTACTTGATTTCCCTCACCTATCAATAAGTGCCTCCCAAAACTCTATAAATTGGGAAAACCACTGACTATTGAGTCTTAAATTATCCATCTTGTAAACTGTCAAGTCAACAAATCACCAACATTTGTGTGAATGAGGTAATACATTCATAGTCACACTGTGTGATGATTCACTGTTGGAAAGATTTGGAAATAGAACATTATCCATAAGGTAAAATGAATGTATTGAAATGCCATTAAGAAAAGTACACAGAAGCCAGGAATGAGTCATAATTATAAAAATGATAATATATTTTATTTGAAAAACTTTATTTTTCAAGAAATTATTTAAATTACAACAAAGTTACATGTTAGAAAATACACATGAATAACACAATGAAGTAATGTCATTTCCTTATGTTCTCTCTAATTCTTTGAATATACAGTGCAAAATATACAATGCTAATTTTTCATAATACTACTGTTTAATCTATAATAGGGTACATATATATTTCTATAGCACACACTGTATATAACTCTCAGCTGGCATTTTATTTATGAAGATGCTGAAAAATCTTTCGAAACCATCAGTGAAAGATAAAATCATGACCAACAGAGGTTTACTGTTCAGGATTCGCTGTGGACAGTAACTAATGCTCGTCTAGCTACGAGATGCCAGTGCCTGCATTGTATGCTATATTCCATTAGATCCCCACATTGAACCTATCAAAGAACTATCACTGTCCCCATTTTAAAAACAAAGAAATGCAAAAGAAGGCAATGAATTTACGCATTTTAACACAGCAAGAGAGAGGAAGAAGTGAGAATTGAACACATTGGGTTGGCCAAAAAGTTCATTTGGTTTTTTCCATAAGATAGCTCTAGTAGTGCTTATTTATCTTTAAGATCATTGGAAATTATTTTGTTAGAGTGTATTGTGACAGCTGTCATATCAGCGTGCATTTAAAAAAATGTTACCAAAATTGGTGAATTTTGGTGTAGCTATTTTAATATTAAAGATGGAAGATAATACACAACATTTTCAGCATTTTATGCTTTATTATTTCAAGAAAGGTAAAAATGCAACCGAAACACAGAAAAAGATTTGTGCAGTGTGTGGAGAAGGTGCTGTGACTGACTGAACATGTCAAAAGTGGTTTCCAAAGTTCCGTGCTGGAGATTTCCTGCTGGACGATGCTCCACGGTCGGGTAGAGAAGTTGAAGTTGACAGCCATCAAATTGAGACATTAACTGAGAACGATCAATGTTATATCACGTGGGAGATAGCCAAAATACTTAATGTTCGATGAAGTTATTGGTGAGAATGAAAAATATGTCCTTTATTTCACAAAAAAACTAAACAGAGTATTCAGCCAGCACAATATATCTATAAAAATAGCTTTCAACTATTTGTTAAGCTATGGAATCTTTTTTCAGGCAAAAACTTCTGTGCATGTGAAAAATATGGATGCTCTGGTTGAGCTGCTGGTCTTGCTGCTTCACTTCTCTTCCTGCCTGTGGCCCTGTGACATCCTCAGTTTGAAACTACTGGGTTATGCCATTATGTCTTGTCATTCTAGTTTTTTTTAAACCACCAATCCTCATTTAGTGCACCAAACCAAATACTCTACTAACAAGACTATTTGACAAACCAGAGCAATACACTTATGTAAGATAATACTTGTCAAACTTTAGCTATTATTATATGAGTTACAATATATAAGATGATAATGATTATGAGAATGTTGACAATGACAATGATGATGCTCGAATTTACTCCCTATAAAAACTGTGCATTTGTTACCATATGATCTCATTTATAAGTGGAAACTAATTAAGAAAACAAAGAAGCAAGCAGAATATAACCAGAGACATTGAAATTAAAAACAAAGTGACAGTAACCAGAGGGGAGGTGGGAAGGGGTAATGGGGGAAAAGCAGGAAGGGTTTTCAGGAACATCTATAAAGGACACATGAACAAAACCAAAGTGGGGTCAGATCAAGGGTGGGAAGTGGGGACGGCTGGGGTGGGGGGGAGTGATGAGGTGAAAATGGAGACAACTGTACTTGAACAACCATAAAAAAAGTTAAAGACAAAACTGTACATTTGCTTAGTTTCAGAGTTAAATAATTACATATGTACAGGCCTTTTAGGGCACCTAGCTGGTTTCATTGCTCTCTCCTGAAAATCACCAGAATAGTTCTTTGTGAGAAGTTCCTGTGAGGTGTGTTAACCTTGTGTTTTTGCCGTGTAACCCTGTAAACCAACAGGACGGCCTATGATGAAGCTGGCAGCAGAGGAGTGCTTTCTTCTCTCTGCAGAGCGAGAGTACAAAACGTCCAGGGAGGGCCAGCACTGGTTAAATGCAGAAGTAGGGAGATGGAAGGCAGGAAACAGAAGCCATGAGTAAGCAAAGCCATGAGGCGGAGAGAAAGTGAGTGCAGCGCAGTCAGTAGCACTAGTTGGAAAAATAAGCAGGTAGAGACAAACAAAGAAGAGCTGAGTCATGGGCATGGCAAGAAGCCAAGAGTTCCTATGAAGTCACCAAAGGGTAGCTTGTACTACTAGACTAGAGCGGTTACTCACTTGTTGCTGAGTGGCTGTAATGAAAATTTAGTTTTCCACAAGCCTGCCAATAAGAGCTTTATCTGTCTTTCTGCTTCCCCATATCATATCCTTTTAAATAAGCCTACATTAATTGAGCCTCATTCCTCTGTTATTGCACCCCGAGAGAATCTAATTAACACAATACTGAAAGCTTGCCCTGTGCCTGGAACTTAAGAGGAACTCCTTATATCGTGACTATTACTATGTTAAAAGAGGTCCTGTGAGCAAAACTGCAGACTAACACTCAAATCCAAGAGTCACCATTGGTTTGGATTTGTAGTTAGAAGCTTTTTTTCCGTCCTGCTTTGAAGGTTTATTTTAGTTCTAGGAGAGGGCCCAAATTGGATAAGTTTAGGTGTGGAAATAAAGCACATGTTCTTAACAGTCTGAGAGAGATGAACAAATCTCTTGGGATGTGAGGCTTCACAAAATATTTCAAATTATTTGTCCAATATTGTAGGCATGGCAAAAAACAACATGATTTTCTAAGAGAATTTCTCTTTTTAACATTCAAATGTTCTCAAGGGAAATATAATGTACATATTTCTAAGAGTCTTACATAACTCAGTATTATTTAATAGGAATTGATAGATATTTATAAATTCAAAAAGTTTTGAGCTAAAAGGTGTTTCTGGACAGTGAAACTGTCTCCTCCAAAGAGAGTTGAATTAGATGTCTTCTTAAAAAGGTTTCAGAGCTCAGCTTCCAACTTTACCAAATATTGTTCTATTTTCGTATAGCACTAAAGAAGTAATCTCTAAAAAAATCTCCCTTCCAGTTAGGAACAAAAAGAGTAATTTAAATTCCAGAAAAGTACTGGGCAACAAAGAAGAAACCAACTATACTCTTGATCTAAGTGTAAAATAAAATGAAAAAGAAAGAAAAAAGGAAGAAGGGGGAGGGGGGAGACAGGGAGAGGAGAAAAGTCCTGAGATGATGAAGGGTTACAGTCTGTGAACTCAGTGACATGTAATAAGCAACTCAAATTCTTCCATGGCGAGCATGAAACCTCAGCCCGACCTGGAGAGCTCTGCCAGTGCAAAACTATATTTGGACTCTACTTCCTTGATACCCTATTCCATTATAATATTTATCAAACTTTATTGAAATCACTAGGGAAATGTCTCCCTTTCCTTTGCACTGTAAGCAGTGTGAGTTCAGGGTCCATGTCTGTCTAAACTCCGTTATCCTCCAAACCAGTGTAAGACCTAGCAGAGTAGGTGCTCAGAGTTATTTGTTAAATAAAACCTTATAACACAGTAATGTCTAGGGGGTAAAAACACAGGCTCTGGAATCAAATTCAGTGTCATTTGCAACATCGGTAGAGTGGATACACTGGCAGTGCCTGAGCTGTAGTGAGGATTATGTGAGGAAGTAAAGGTACAGCCCTTGACACGGTAGCTGACATATTGCTTATCCAAAAAATGTTTGCGATAAAAAGACTCATTAGTATTTTCCCTATAGCAATGAATCTAAGCATTTTTCTTAAAAAATAAAGTTTGTGTAAAAGTTAAGTAAAAATAAAATTTTTAAAAATGCCCATTGTGATTCAGCCACACACAGTTTATCAACACAGTCTGAAGCATTGCTGGTAATGTTCTCTTGAAATATTTCTGTCTTTCCCCAATTGGCTGGTTGGCCCTTCTCACTGTCAATGAGTCATTTGATTGTACTCATTTCTGGCTGAATTCAGTTGGCTGTGGAGCAGGCACACCAGAGAATATGAAGGGTTGTAATTCTGGATTCTTTCAGCTTAATAAGTATGTCAATTGTCTCAGAGAATGGCCATGATTTAACAGATACATAGTCAAGAATTCCTAGAATAAGATTTTTCTTTTTCCAGCCGTGGCATGACTCTGACCCTGAACAGAGTGTACTTGGGTTACTCTGGAGACCTGGCCACTGCCCAAGTATCCCTTGGACAGATGAAACAGAGATTGCAAAGCTGTGAGTGACGACTAGCCTATTAGCCCAGGGATAGCCTTTGTCTTTAACAGAGCCACAGCTGGAGGACAATATCAGGAGCTGGGTTTTATTGAACATCTACCAAGTGTGACATGTTTTATAAATATTATTTCTAATCCTTACACAAGCCTGTGAAAGATACTGTATATTTCCCACTTCACAGATACGGAAACTAGAGCTCAAGTAGGTTCAGTCACTTGCTCACAAGTTCACAAACTTAAAGCCACTGGACTGTACCATCTTCACAATTTTTATGCCGATCAGAAACCTCTAAAATGTAAATTTTACCTTAAAAATTAAAAGATTTCTTTTGTGAATGGAAACCCTCAGAATAGAATTAATTTAAAAAATAAATTTCTAAAGCATAGAACCTGGAAAAAATCCCTGCACCTAACAACAAACCCTGTTCTATCTTTTTCTCATTTACTTATTTTTTATTAAATTTATTGAGCTAACATTGGTCAATAAGATTACATAAATTTCAGGTATACAACTTTGTCACATGAGGTATAAGTGACATCTCTATCCATTATTATGCACTCACTACCCCAAACCTAGTCTCCTTTCATCACCACACATTTGAAGCTCCTTACTCTTCCTCCTAGTCCCACCTGCCTTCCCTTCTGGTAACCATCATTCTGTTGTCTGTATCTATGAGTTTGGTTTGTGTTTTGTTTTGTTTGTTATTTTGCTGCTTTTTGTACTATATCTCACATATGAGTGAAATCATATGGTTCTTGTCCTTTTATTATCTGACTTCATTTAACATCATATTCTCAAGATCCATCCATATTGTCACAAATGGCTGTATTTCATGTTTATATGGCTGAGTACTATTCCACAGTATATACAAGGTCTGCCTTGAAAACGTCCGACCACTATTCATATAACAAAAATGGTTTGCACAACATCAGTGTAACCTGGCAGCCAAGGAGAGTGGACTGTCATGTGTGAACAAGGACAACTTCACTGTACTAGTCAGTGGGGGCAGTAGATGCCATTGTGTGAGCATGTGTATTGTGTGGCCATTGCATTCAAAATAACTGAACAAGTAGAACAATGAATCTGCACCAAATTTTACATTAAACCTGAACATTCCTCCATGGAAACTATTCAGATGATTCACAAGGACACAACAATGGGCAACTGGTGATTGGCAGCTTCATCACGGTAACATGGCCACTCATGTATCATGTCTCATGCAGAGTTTTTTGGTGAAACATCAAATCACCCAGGTGACTCAGCCCCTCTACAGCCCAGATTTGGTGCCCTGTGACTTCTGGCTTTTCCCCAGACTATAATCGCCTTTGAGCCCTGGCTGGTGTGGTGGCTCAATGGACTGAGCACCAGCCTGCAAAACAAAAGGTTGCCAGTTCAATTCCCAGTCAGGGCACATGCCTGGGTTGCAGGCCAGGTCCTCAGTATAGGGCATGTGAGAGGCAACCACACAATGATGTTTCTCTCCCTCTCTTTCTCCCTTCCATCCCCTCTGTCTAAAAATAAAAATAAAATCTTTTTAAAAAACCACCCTTGAAAGAAGAGATTTCTGTCAATGAGATCCAGGAAAATACATGGGGCAGCTGATGGCAATTGGGAGAACTGTGTGAGGTCCCAAGGTGCCTACTTTGAAGGGGACTGAGGCACCATTGTCCCATGTACAATGTTTCTTGTATCTTGTATCTTCAATAAATGTCTCTATTGTTCAAATTTTGTGGCTGGATACCTTCTCAACACACCTCGTATGCACCACATCTTCTTTATCCAAAAATTTGCTAAAGAACACTTCAGTTGTTTCCATATCTTGGCTATTATAAATAATGTTGCAATAAACATAAGGTATATATGTGTACATATAAAAATCTTTACAAGTGTTTTCAAATTTATCTTTAGAATAGAACTTTACCCTTTGTATTTTAAGAAAGCTTCATTATCTATTGCCATCTCCATTTCCTTCCTCCCATAACTTTCATTTCCAGACAGAGAAAATATTATCCTGGTAGGATAGGAAATTTTCCATCACTTCAAGAAAAAATGTTCATCTTTTAGGGCAACCTACCCAGTTACAACCAGCTCATTGGCTTCTTCCCAGCTACTTAGGATCATTACACTCTCGGGTGGTGAAAGGAGGTTTCCTGGTACCTCTCAAATACTTTTTTATGCCCATAACCAGCCCCATCTTTGCTCAGCCAATGTCCTCAGCCTGTCTTGTCCAGGCACAGGCCATGCAACAGCAATCCTGTGCCACGCCTGATGGTCTGCATACCTGACTCATCACCACAAATCGTCCTCTCTTTTCAGGCTCCACGTTACCTCTGAATGGTTTGGAATTCCACCTTAGGGATGCCACAGACTGTGTCTCCATTGAACACAAAGACACAGTTATTCAATTTAATAAACACTTATTGAACACCAGACACCAAGCAAGACTGGGTTGGACAGGAAGCAAAAACATTTAGATAAAAAAAACACTTAAAACATAAAAAACACACAGGCAAGTAGGTCTAAAAAAGGCAATGCAGCAGAACAAAGAAACTCTTGGACTATAACCTACATGAGGGCAGGGAGTTTTGTTCTGTTTTGTTTTTGCCCTGATGTACTCTAAGTGCCCCAAATAGTGACTGGTATTGAGTAGACATTTGATTAATACTTGTTGGATGAATGAATGAATGAACAAGATATGATTCTTGTCCAAATGAAGCGTATACACTAGTACACAAGAAATAAAAACTGTGCAATAAAAGAGTGCCTATAAGAATAAGAAGAGTGGGAACAAAGGCACCAAATGCAGTCTTGAGATGGTTTAAGAAAGTTGGGTGATGCAGACACCGGCCTGCAGTGTCTGCGGCGTTATGGACGAGACACAAGACAAATTCACATGGACTGCTGAGTCCTGTGGATGAAAAGGGATGGCATGGCCACTCTCTCATGGGGAGAGCATGCCGACCCTTGCCTTGACAAGCTTTTATTGGCTTTCTAATAGCATATATCAAAGAAGGTCTTCACTCATTATGCTCAGGTTTGCTTTAGGTAATTACTTTTTAAAGATAGCAACAAAAGGGATGTTACTGATTACTTCTTACAGATTAACAAGGAAAAAATATTGCAAATGCAAGGGAACGATAAGAGTAATTGGTCTGGTTACACTTCAGTCCTTGGGAGAATTAACACAGACTTCAGAGAGTTACTTTAAAGATATGCAGTCAGCATTTGCTGCCTCAACTCAGGGTGAGGGAGTTTTAGCAAGAGCGAGTCACAAAGCAGCCTGGGTATAATGCAGGCCTGGTTTCCCATGGGAGAACCGATCCATGGGCTTGGCTCCTGCATGCCACAACACACCTATTGGGCTTTCCCATAGGACTGAGCTACAATTACCATTGCCAGGCAGATCGGTTGCCTACAGTTGAGGACTACAGAATTCTATCTCCCCGGTTTTCTACAGGCTCTGATAGGGCCAGGAGGGTCCTAAAACAAATATTTGTATCTCCTATCCGAATAGGTCTGCTCAAGAGACAAAATGAGTTGAATTAAGTCAAACTTTTCATAGAAGTCAGTTTCCTGCTAGTGTGGTTGTGACTTTAATTTTTCTTCATGGCTGAGCATATCTTTAATATGTCTATTTTCATTTTATTGTTTATTATTAAAGTCCAAATATTAGTCCCTGTAAATAATTTTAAATGACCTTTTTTATCATTGGTGTAGGCTTTGTTCTTTCTGATCAGATATTAAAGTGAAGTGGAGAAAAGGGGGAGAACTGTGTAGGTTCTTAGCAATGACAAAACCAGAGGGAGGGAGTCTATGGGTTAGTCAGTTACTAAAGGGACCTAATGCTGAAAATGGCTCTAAATATTTAAAGAAAAACTTTCCCATTAGAGAACAAACTAATAATTAAAAATGAGGTTACCAAAGACTTTCACCATTCATTCTAATCCAAAGAAGTGAATCAGAAAGTTGAGGATCAGATTCACTTGCTAGTTGTGCTTCTACTTCATACTGTCATAAAATAATTCATGTTCTACCTTGACAATCCCCTTGGCTTGGGTATTACAAATTATTTTTATAGGAAAGTCAATTATTGCATTAAAAGAATTATTTTTACAGGAAAGTAGATTATTGCATTAAAAGAATTATTTTTATAGGAAAGAAAATTGTCTCCTAAAAGCAATAATGCTATTAAATTTTACATTACAGGTTCTTGTTCCCAAGTAAACACAGAAAAGGATTTTTTTTAGTAGAAATTTTCAACTACAAGAATATCTCTGACTTTAAACATATTGTTAGCTCCCACAGATTCCTGCAAAAGCAATGCACAGATGGTGTATTATATTGAGATTCTTGAAGGGTTCTCTGTATGCTGATAATATTAGCTATGCACTGAATAACATAGCTTAATTTGCAAATAATAGACAACAAGAACATTTACTGATAAAATAAAATGGCATTTGGACTATTAATGTTTTCATCATAGAAAATGCAGTGTGGTGTGCAAAGTTTTGGGTAAATATGTTTATCTATGTTAATAGTATGGGTGCTTTGCAACAAAGACTTGCTGAATATGAATTGGGGCTGATGGTCATACATTATGTATAATGTTGAAGTGCTGTGCTACAAATCCCTGAATTTCCTGGGTAAAGCAACATTTAATATAGAAATTACATACATAATTTCTCAAGTCCACTCAAGAAGTTAAAACTGATGGATCATATACTCAAACAGAGACATCTAAAAGAATTCAACTTCATTTATTTTTCCGGTTAAAAGGCAAAATATTAATTTCTTTATTTTGTTAATGTGTTAGACTAGAGCGATTCTCTCAAAGGGTCAGTGCTCTTTCACATACCCATAAAATTTTCCTACTAAGCCTGTAGCATTCATTCCTCTTACCCTTTCAGTCCAAGTAGCAGGGCTTGTAATGAAAAAGTTTCATACTAAATGTCTAACAAAATGATTTTGCATTTCTGTTTTTACACACTGAAGTCATCATGCAGGAAAGACAAATAAATCATTCTCTTTTGGGGTGAAAGCATTCATATTTGATAAGTGATTTGAAAGTAAAATGAGATTTTTACATAAACATTTTACATTTTTTATGGACTTATCTTTATTGGTATTCTTTTCAGGAAAAAAGTTTTTACTAAAATAAATATGTATGTATAAAAATATGTATGACAGAGTATAGTTACAGATAATTTGTGCTACAGAAATGAAGGAATCTTGCAAAGTGCACACAAGAAAGAGCCTAGTGATAAAAAGGTTGTGGGAGAGTATTATTAAAGACAAAAAAAAGTTTTGTTTTATGTGAGCATAGGATAACTTATAAATACTATCCAGAAGATATAAAAAAGGAAGTAACAAATTACTCAGAGATGAAAAACTATAACATAAAATGCATAAGTAAATGTTTGGTTTTTGAATGTCAATCTACATCTTAATACGGCCCCTCTGGATAGCTGTCATGTCAGAGCTGAATGAGAAATATCATTACGGTACCTAAGATAAACTTTGTTTTACATTCTTGCTCCACCCCGGAATTCACTTAAAACATTGGTTGGGAATTAGTTCAGCCCTTTTTATGTATTTAGAGGCCCTGGGCTCTAGTGAAGTCTTGTAAAACTGTTTATAACATATTCCACAGTGGAGAAAAAAGCTAACTGACAGATGCCTCACCCCTTCACTCCCACCTTTGGCTTTTCACCCTTCTGGCTGCAACTTTACACAGAAACAGTAAAACTCTGTTTCAGTGTTACTGCTGTTGAGAACAGGGTAATACGTTACCACCGTAGAAAATAACCAACGACAGGTGTACTTGATAGCATCTTCTTGGAAGGTGTAGGATTTATATTCAGGATATAATCCTGGCATGTATCAACATGTATTTATTGAGCATCTACTGTGTGCCAGGTACTAAGCCACTCTCTATGGAGAGTGCAAAGATGAACAGAACACAATTATGTCTTCAAGATGCTTACAATCAAGTGGGGATGTGAAACATTACAACTACAGTAATGGTATATGTGCTAAAAAACTTTGATTGCCTGATATATTCATAGCCACCTCAAAGAAAAGCAGCTTAAGATAGTTTCTTATGCATAGGTTATGCCTCGCAGTGCTTTGAAGCTTGAATCAGACCAACACCTAAACCCAGAAGTGGCCTGAGACACAAGCTCTTCCAGAGATGGGAGTTCAAAACTGATGAGACCTTCGCTGGCTCCCTTGATTAAATTCACCTTCCAGAATTTTGAATGTGAGGCATACAGAGAGTTGGTAACATGGCTGGAGTTGAAGAAGCAGAGATAGAAGTTTACAAAGTCACCAGGATAGCAGAAAACTAGAATAAGGAGCTAGCAAAATGTGTTTGTGAGTTGGAAGAATGGGGATAACCAGCTGAAGAGATGGATAGAACTTCTGAGGCTGGAGGGTCCCAAGCACTGCTATGTCCTGGATTTAGTTTCTGTTCTCCACTGAATTTACTGTTGAGACTGTTCTTCCCTTCACTCCCCTCTGGAGCTTGGATCAGTTAGGGGCTATTCTGAATATGCCTGTTCCTGGCATACTGAGAAGATACCTCTTAACACTGCACTATAGTGGGAGGATTCAAGGTTAAATGCTTAGCAGCATGATCCTTCTTATCTTGCAGTTTCAACACCAGACACTTAGAAGGGCCCAGAGATATTTGAGTGAATATTGAACAAGGGAAGTGGGTAAAATATAATGAGAGTTAAGAGGAGTAGGAATCATTTGTTTCTAAGAGAATCAGAGATAAACTTTTATGAAACCAGTGTTACCTGAGCACGGCCTTGAAGTCAGAGGGTGCTTGGTTAGGAGTGACGGGAGGGACTTCTTCCCCACACATATGCTCTAAACATGAGACTTTTTCAACTGTCTTTAAAGTGTTATGTTGCCATGAAAGTTTTTAAGGCTATGAAGAAAATGCACTGCAGAGAACATTGTGTAGAGTAGTTAGAGGTTGCATCTCTGGAAGTATTCACTTCACCACCAAGCCGAGGAGTGTCTTATACCTGGGTCTACCCCCTTCCCATCACAACCTGTCCTAGCAAGTGCTCAAGGATTAGGGAAGATGCACACGTGGAAATGAGAATCCGGGCAGTGGACAAAGTAATAACGGTGCATCAGATAGGGAAGTGAAGAAGTTTAGCTTCAAGTAGAGCATCTGAAGGGGAATGTTAATGGGAAAAGAGGTTGGCAATGTAGATCCAGGTTTGAACTTTATTCTGTAGGTATTTTTTGCTGTAGGCATCTGTGAATTCTAAACAAGGGAGGAATGCCAGCATTGTGCTTCAAGAGGATTACTCTGAAAATGGGATATTAAATGGATTTGAAGAGGGTAAAACCAAGTTAGGAATGCAGTGCAAAAGTCCAGGTGAAAGATAATGTCGTTGTAAAACCACAGGCACTTTCCAGCATTACTATCTAGTATTTGTGTTAGTGTTTTGTGCTTGTACACATTTTTATTATTTATTGACATGTTATAGCTCCTTAGGATAAGTTAGTAACCCAGCAATACTACACATCTTCCTTTAGTTTATAGCAATGAGACTGCATACAAGATGCAAAATTGCCTAAGAGCCCATTTCTTCAACAGCACATAAGGAAAAATAATAAGACTACTCCACACATTGTTTACTATTTTGGGTAGAGATGTTGCTGAAATCTAAGCGATCCCAAATTCTTTTACAAAGTAATACTTTTTTCTTAGATGCTCTGAAAATTCTTAGAGTTGAGAGCAAACCAAAAGCAATCTACCTTTGGACGTTCAGTTTCATATGTCAATGTCTCAGTGCATAATACTGTACCTTTTGGAATTTTATGAATTCACATTTCATACTGTGAACTCACATGCATTGCAGCAGCCTGCCTTGGACCACCTGAAACCAATCTCATGATGAATGATTTTCAGTATTCCATTCTAGAAATATTTAAGGAAAAAATGGCCCAAATGTCTATTGATAATGTCACCAAAGCTTTTCTTTTTTCCTTTTTATTTTTCTTTATTTGGTAGAATTTCTGATTTTCATTAGAAAGAGAACCTGCTCGGCGATTCTCTGTCTTTTCTCTGTGAGCCACAAACAATCAAAGATAATCATACTCATCACCTCCTCCCATGGGAAGCAGCCACAATTTCCACTCAAGAAAGCATATAAGAATTTGCCCTGGCTGGTGTGGCTCAGTGGATTGAGCACCAGTCCATGAAACAAAAGGTTTCCAGTTCGATTCCTAGTCTAGGGCACATGCCTGGGTTGCAGCTCAGGTCCTCAGTAGGGGCCATGTGAGAGACAACCACACACTGATAGTTCTCTCCTTCTCTTTCTACCTCCCTTCCCCTCTGTCTAAAAATAAATAATAAAATAAAATCTAAAAAAAAAAAGCATCCACGTCAGCTTGAGAAACATGCTAGGGATAACTGACCATGAATTAAATTTTTGGAAGCGAACTCAAGTATGAAATACTTTGATATTAGTCACAAATGACTCGGTATATCCTTGCAATTAAACACATCACAACACCTTGCTTCATTGAGAACCGCTGGACCGATGATGCCATCACCATCGAGCATCACTCAGTGTTGGCGAAGCACACACACAGCACGCTCCCCCGACGCCCACACACATGCGCATTCTAGTATTAACTAGACACAGACGCTTCATTTCTTTGTGCTCACCTCTGTTTTCAAATTCTGTCAGCAAATACATGCAATTGCATGAAATTTGCTCTTTGATTTTATATGAGAGTAGATTGAATCACACACACAAAAAAACTGATTCAGAAAATTGCATTCGCTATGGAGGACTCACTTTGTTTTGTTTGTCCTCTTGACCTATTTGATTTCAAGCCAATAGGTATTCTAAACCACAAAGACAAAACAAGAAATGTACACAATATATTCAAAGGCGGTTAAATGCCTTTTCTCACATAAAATCTTGAGAATTTGCACTCTCATCAGAATTTCATCCATTTGCAGAACTAATCTGGGTAGTTGTACCATTGACTTTTTTAAAAAACCAATACAAGCTGCGAACCATCCTGAAGCCAGGAGAAACAACGGAGTGGAGGACCCATTTGTCCTCACTTGTTTGGGTAATAGTATGTTTCAGGATGATTTTCTGGAAATACATGTTAATATTTTAGCATATTTTCTTGGTTGGCCACATTCCTATTTATTCTGACATATGTCAAAGTGCATTTTAGTATTTCTTTATTTTTTATTCCACAAATATTTTTTGAGTATCTACTATGTGTCGTACTGATTTCAACAGTGAATAGAACAGAAAAACCCTAGGTCTTGTGCAGCTAAGTTTCTAGGTGAGGACAGACAGATTGTGAGTAAACAAATGAGACATATTGTGTGACAGTTGGTGATATGTTTGGTGGGGATAAGAATGCAGATAAAGGGAAACCAGAGTTCTGGAGTGAAAGTTACAGTTTAAATAAGGTGAACAGGAATGTCACTGAGAAAGTGGCATTTCAGCAAAGGCCTGAAGGAAATGAAGGAGAGAATCACATAGTTACCTGGGCCTTCCAGATAGGAGGGACGGCAAGTTCAAAAGCCCTGAGGTGAGTGTCTACCGGTCTGTCCAAGAGGAGACCAGTGTGGCAACAAAAGAGAAAGCAAGGGAAAGACGAGGAGGACATGCGATTAGGATGCTAAGGGGGTCCTTGTGGGTCATTTTGAGGGGGGTTGCCTTTGCATGAGATGGGAAGCTGTTGGAGGTTTCAAACAGAGGAGTGGTGAGATTTTACTGTGACTGACTTGAACGTCTGTGGATGCGGTACAACATGAACTTGAAGTCACTTAAGTGATTACCTCTAGAGAGCCAAGGTGTTGTATGGAGCTAAGGTTTAGTGTCTGAGGAATTTCATAGTTTTGGTATTTTTCCTGGAAAAAAAAAAGGAAGAACAAAGGAAGGAAGAAATCAAAATGAAAGACATCAAGTATGTTGAGACATTAAGAGCAGTAACTTTCATTACAACATTATCCATGCTCCTGGCAAACCTGATAAGTAGAAACAACCAGGAGAATACACAGTCAGTCACAGTAAATACATGATAAGTTTTTGATTGTACTCACAACTTTCCTTCAAGCCAGGACAAACTCTGCTACTCTGTTAGTTAAACTATCTGCAAAATACATAGAATTTGTATTCAGAAACATTTCATTGGTATCCTGGGAAGTTCAGCTGATCAATGTTGTGATGTACTTGAAGACCATCAAGAACACAAAACTGATCTAAAAACAAGGGTTTTTAAGTATTGCAAAGAAGGACATTATTTGGGGCATCTGTTTTACCTTTATACATGATCTCAGCAATAATTTCCCCTGATCACCATTATCAATCATTGCTGTCTCACAGGGATGCAGAGAGCTGGTCCTCAGTAGTAAATGATAAATTTGGAGAAGCTAATTATAGCGCTGGTCTCTATTAAATTTGGCCTTGTTTTATTAGGAAAAAAAAACATAGTTCTCAAAGTATACCCAGGTACCCCTGGCGTTTAGAAGGCCTGTGAGGTCAGACCTGTATTCACAGTAACATCAAGATGTCATTTTCTTTTTCCACTTTCATTTCTCTTATGAGTGTACAGCAGCATTTTCTAGAGGCTATGGTGATATCTAAACAGACAGGATGATGCAGGAGCTGATGTGAGAACCTAACTTCTTTTTTTAAGCCAGAGATTAAAGAGATTTGCACACATGTTAAAACGATGCCATTTCTCTCATTACTTTTTGAACTATATTGTCATTAAGATGTTACCTATGTTAGCACATATTGAGTTTATTTTTATTTTATTTTTTATATATTTTTGTTATTTTAAATGGATTAAATAAGGAACCAAATACATTTTAAGTGTGTGCAAGGATCCTGAAATCAGAAAGCCTGAGAAGTACAACATTGGAATGTGAACTTTTTTGCGTTTTGCCCATCTGTGCACCAAATATCCCACAGAATGCCTAGCATATAGTACGTGCTTAATAAATACTTGTTAAATGGATGAATGAATTGTTATTAAGATGTCAAATGATCTAACATGAGTTTCTTAAGGGCCTGAGACAAATGGTAATATTTATATTTGTTGATATTTGTGCATACATTAGAATAGAATTATTTTATACAGATACCAGAATTATTCATGAAGGGAATTCGTAATAAATTGAAATACTCATCTATATTTCCCTTTACAACCTCCCCACACATTCACAGCACCCCAATATAAGAATTATCACCTTATCAGTGAAAACAAAGATGTTCCTTTGAGTTTTCAACATGTGAATGACTGGGCTTCTGTTCTTTTTGGTACATTCTCAAACTCCTGTATCTTGGTTTTCACTGGACATTTGACAAGGCAAACAATCTTCCACTGAGACCAGAAGAATTTAGCAAAAAAGGGTGACTTGCTTCTTTCAACTGAGGACATATGAATACTAGATTAGATGCCTGGTTCCAAAGGGACCTAATACTTCTAGACTCTAGAGCACAGGGGCAAGCACAAGGCCCACGGGCCGAATCCGGCCCTCCACCTTGTTTTATCTGGCTCGGTACCTTGTTTCTACCAGGCGGCATTGCTCAGCTCCTTGCCCCTAGTTAAGGGGCATTTACACTTATAAAGTCCTGAAATTACATTCGGCCCTGTGAAGGCAACGGCGAGGCTGATGCGGGCCCTGGTGAACAGGAGTTTGGCAGCCGGCTCTAGAAGGTTACATGGATGTACACAGGTAAAGCTCTGTTTGCACACACGTGACCCAAATGGAACTGAAGCACCTTACAGTGTGTTTAATGAGTGTGATTAAGGAGAAGAGATAAAAACTAGGAAAATCAGTTTTGTAATTGATAGGTTGTCCAGTGAGTACCTCCTTTGGGAATTAGAAGGAAGGAATTTTAAAAAATACTTCTGATTTTGAATATTTCTTTAAAAAACACAACAAGTATTTAATGAAGTACTATCACATAAGGCAGATAGAAAGAAAAGCAAGAGACTTTAAACGACCTGCAGAGTCCTCACTTAGAGTCAACTATTAGTCCTATTATTTTCTTTATAGCAACGTATCCGCAACTTTTGTTAAGTGGCTACTGTGAACCTAGGTCTCTCTGGATGTTGAGGATTTGGTGTTCCCTGGCTCATGAAATTTATGTTTCGGGAGAGAAGCAGACAAGCAAACATAGAAACAACCAAGATAATTTGAGGCATGATAAGCATGATAAAACAAGCCTCTGTGTGAAGGAGTGATTTGTTGGAGAGTAGAGGTTAGGGAATAGGGTGGTGAGTGCTGATTTAAACTAGGTGTTGGGGAATCTCTCACTGAAGTGATGCTATTAATCTGACACCCGAAAGGCAAGAAAAGGCTTGCTGGCAGGAGGAGCGTGCTCAGCTGAGAAAACTGCTAGTGCAAGGTCCTGAGGAGGGAATGATCTTGGTATATAAAGAAAAAGGTAGTGTAGCTGGAGCCTGGTGAGGAAAGGGGCCACACATGATGTGCTCTGAAGTAGGTAAAAACTATGGTATGAAATGACTTGAATGAATTTGAATTTTCTTTTTCATTCAATGAAAAGCCTTTGGAGAACTTGATCTGTCACATGATTAAGTTTGCATATTGAGAAAAATCAGTCCCACAGCTCCATGGGAAGTGGATTGCAGGGAAGCAAAGCAGAGAAGTAAGGCATCCGTTAGCAGATGACTGTCCTCTTTGGAGAGGAACAAAGGATGGTGGCTTGGAATGCAGTGGTAGCAGTGAAGAAGGGAAGTGGACAGATACAAATTGATGTACTCTTTGTTTAAAATAGTGTATGAAGATTGTCTGGCTCATTGGAGCAGTTTAACAAATGGTAACTATTATGTCATTGCTCCATTTACTCATTTATTCTGTTCTTTAGAGAGAGGGGGAGGGAGGGAGAAAGGGAGAAACATTGATGTGGGTTGCCTGTCTTGCATGCCCTGACCACACCCGGACCAGAAACGGAACCCGCAACCCAGGCATGTGCCCTGGCTGGGAATTGAACCTGCAGACTTTCACTTTGTATGGTGACATCCAACCAATTGAGCCACTCTGCTCATTGTTCCATTTTTTAACATAAAGCTTGCAGAGGCTCATGGATTGAACCAGCTCATACGACTGGTGAATTCAGCCAGTGTAGCATTCCCACTGCCACTGGGTACTGTTTTACCATTCATAAAAACCTTACCTGAGGTCTTTTTCCCTTCCAACCTTTTCTGCATTTGTTACCACTCTAATCTTCTTCAAGCATTGCTTTCATTATGTTTACCTTGCTGATAAGGACATTATATGTACTTGTGTAGTTAGTAATTGCAGTGAACGAGGCTCCTATGGGTGGGTGGGGTTCACAGATTTAAGATATGGCTCTTGCCTCTAGGATTTTAGAATTTACTTGGGGAGACATAAATAACCCATATGAAATAATTGAGATAAAAAGATAACATAATTAACAAAACTTTCATACAGGAGGTCGGACTTGCTCTAGATCTTGAAAGAGGGAGTTTTAGCAAAGAGAGAGGCAGAAAGATGTTGTTTGAAAAAGGGGCAAAGACACAATACCCTAGTTTTGTGCCACAGAGATGGGAATTTGCTCGAGGAGGGGGAAGTGTTAAACTTTGGGAAGGTGGGAGGCAAAGTGACAGACAGGAGAGTGCCAGACAATGGATGCTATCAAGGGCTGGACACCAAGAGTTTGGCCTTGATTCAGTTGGATATAAAGAGTTGTTAAAGATTTATGAGTAAGATTCTTAGTGAAGGCTTAGCTGAGACCAAGGATCATTCCCTATTCTAATCTCTAAGGTATTTATCATCATCTTTAGGTACTCACTAGGGACTTGGCTTGTAACTCTTCATACTTTTAAAATATGTAATCTGTATGAGTGCAAACTATGTGGAGTAGGTACAGAGGAAGGGTTTGATGATGATGCAAGACATGTGTAAGAAAGATTAATCTGGCAACAGCATATGGCCTGAATTGAAAAGAAAAAAAAGCCAGGAGGTAGGAAGGTCATGAGGAAGCTCTTTTGGAAGTGTAGGTATGAAGAAGAGAATGTGGACGAGGCAGATGTGAGAAAATGCTTAGGAAGTATAATTAAAGTGAACTGTAATCAATTTGAATGCAGAGTGGGTTAAAAATTAATTTAAGCTTTGTAATAAAAAGTTTTGAAGGACCACGGTGACCCTCAGGCAAGATGGAAAACTTGGGAAGAGGTATTAGTTTGGGGGGATTAAATAGGAGAATTTGGTTTGGACAGGCATTTGAGAGGATGACAGGGTATTCATTTAGAAATACTCTAGGAAACTGGCTAGATGAGAGTGAAGAGGGTAGGTAGAGACAGGGCTGAAGCTTTGTTATAATTTCATTCACTTCAGCAAATACTTACAGAGGTCCTGTTATGTCTAGGAGCTTGGGATATATAGTTCAAATCAGCATGAACTTTGAGGAATTAACAACCTACTGGGGAAAACAAGTGTGCAAGAAAAGAATACGAAGTGTAGTGAAATAAGAGGATATTATGTGTTGGGTAAGCGAATTAAATAGTATCTATTTAGTGGCACAAATTTCCCACCTGAGAAAATTGACATGGAGTGCATGAAAGCATCCAGGGGTGGCTCCTCCTGCTTAACTCCCCCTGACTGTGTCTTGCTACTCGGGCCACCACTGCCTGGACTCAGGATGGCACCTGAACAAAGGCAATGATCTCTAAACCAGCATAAAAAAGGCTGGCCACCATCAGGAAAATTGTGTTCCCTAAGGGCCCTTCTTATTGAATAGTGAATGACAGGTGCATTCAGATTCCCTTTCTTGGAATGTCTTCAATGTAACTCACAGAAGGTTGTCACTGGAAGCAGTAGAATCTGAGACCTATATGAGAAAGAAGCAGAGAGATGCTGATTCTGGAGAATAGCAAAATTATTAGAGTAAAATAGATGCTTGTTAATGAGAGGACGAGCAAAGCACCCCAAGCCTGTTGCTGGACAGCAAAAATTGCAGTTGGTTCTTGGAAAGAGCAGTAATTCTGGCTGATGATATGACTTTCTGAAGCTTCCTTATTTCCTTGAAATAAACCCTCAGCATTGACGGTGCTCTGAACATGTCCTGGCATTCTATGTCTTATAAGAGCCCAACAAAGACAAGGGTATTCCTGTTGTTTGCTTTGATTATGTCTGCAGAAGAGGGTGTCTTATGAAGGGAAGGGTCAGTGTGAACTTCATAAAGCAAGATCAAAAGACTGTGGGCATGTGCACGTGTATACATGGCTGTCTTCCCAGAAGAGTGTTAACAGGAGATGGTAGAAATGCAGTTACATCTTAGAGCACACCTGGAATCCCAGGGTTTCTTGCTTTCTGTTACCCTCCTCTCCCTTTTCCCATTGTGATCACAGGACAGGATTGTGTACTTATCCTGGGGGAAAGCAAAGAAAGGGAGAGCTGGGGAGACTGTTCAATGCAGCTAGCAGGCTTGAGGAAGAGAAACCCCAAAAGACTAGAAAGTGCATCCTCCAAGAGGAGAAGAGAGAAATTGGAGTATCTAGACGAAAGTTTCTCAATGTACAGACTGGTAACCACCAGTGTAAGATAATCTGATTTGATAAAAATGAAGATTTCTGGTTCACCTTAGATGATCTGAGTGGTATGTCTGGGTGAGAGGCCGAGGAACTTGCATATTTGTATGTCAAGTTCTTCGTGAAGTGCTGACTTTTGAGCCCCAATGCTCCGAGCCCTGGCTGAAGAAAGTGTTGGGGAGGCTGCTGGCTTCTGAGAAAGCCTTCAGGACTGAATGGTGGGAAGACTTGGCATGGCACATATGTGCATTGCGTAGAAGTTAAAGGAAGAAATCAAATGTGTGAGGTGAAGCTGGACTGTCTGGTGCATGGAACAAGTAGTGAGGTTCAGATTTGCTTTGGGAAGCATGAGCCTAGATGACAACTGAGACCATAAGAATGGATTAGGTTTCTGCTAATGCCAGAATTTTTATAATCAGCATACAAGTGCAATATAAAGCTTTTCCTCTTCTATATTTGTCCTTTTAAGATTTATGGAGCACCAACTACAGGGAGAACATTGTATTAACAGCTGTCAGAGAAAACAAGAGCTCATGATGTACTTGAAATTGGACAAAATAAATCAGTGATTCAGATTTAAGTGACTACAAAGCAACATACAAATAAGTGCAAATTCACTTACTTAATAAAAACTCATTGTGTCCATTATGTGCAGAATTTTTTTCCTAGACATCGTACAGTGTGGTTTATCAGAAGCTAAGGGCAGATTTTGTAAGAAGGTGAATCTCCAGATTATGGAGAATTTACAGCACTCGGTCTAAGCAAGGATTTAGAGTCACTGAGTTCTGGAGGGTACACAACTTCACTGAACATTCCACAAATATTTATTGAGTACCTATTGTATTGTAGGCACTGGAAATACAGCAGTAAGTAAAACTTAACATTCCTGCCCTCATGGAATTAATATTCTGGTGGGAGAAACAAGAAAACAAATATGTTATGTAGTATATTAGAAGGTGATAATTGCTCTGGAAATAAATAAAGCAGGAAGAGAGAGAGATTTGCTGGGGAGAGATCCTATATGATAGATGATCATTTGGAAGAACTCATTAGAACACATTTGAACAAAGATTTATAAGTTGGTGTCAGAGGAAGCTTTGGGAATTTATAGTGGACATGTGTTCCACTTCTCTTCTGCCTCTACTGCGTGGTACCAATTACTATGAGAGGGAGACAGCAACAAGCCTTGCAGATTACAGGCCAGATAAGGAGTAAGAAGAAAGGATGACAATCGGTGTAAGGCCTGGATTAACAAAGTAGTTGGGATTTAAAACACAGTGACTGCTTTATTCGTGTTTTATGATCTGGACCATTTACCTTTCTAGGTAGTTTAACCACGGAGGTTCTGGCTATGCTAGCAGGTTTAATTGTCACATTGTTCATTCAATGTGTTAACTCCCTGAATGTTAACTGATTAATCTCAATCTTCTAATTAATGTTTGAATGATTCTCCTCAGGTCCAAAGTATCAAGGGTATTTCTACTTCAAAGTAATTTGCCTTCTGATTGAGCCGTCAAGGATAATAGGTACTATTTGAAGTCCCTGTTTAGAGTGACCTGTGATGGCTTCACAATATCCACAGAAACAACCACAAAAACCCCAACAGACTCCGGTCACCCCGTCACCGCCCCCCCCCCCCCGTAAGATTAGTGATTTGCCAGGTTCCTTTGGGCCTGGGGCTCGGTTCCCAGCCCCAGCGTACAGGCTATCTATCACCCAGCCCAGATCAGAAAGCCGTAGGCAGGGGGCCGTCCGCCGGGTCTCTCCCTCCCACGTTGGGTAACTGCTGTTTATTTACACGCACTGAATGGCACTAAATGAATGTGAACAAGTGCAGGCAAATGCCGAGACATGGCGGGATTTTCGCAGCTCCTCGGCGCAGACCTAGGGGCGCGGCAGGCTCGCTCCGGGTGTCTCTCCAGCGTGCAGCTAGACGACCACAGGCCAGGGGGGTCCGACTCTGCTGCGAGACCTGGGGGCGGGCGGCCGCGTGGGTCCAGCAATACCTCGCCGAGTAGCCGCCCCGAACCCCAGCACCCCCGGCCGGGATCCCCAATCCACTGCTGCCAGGATCACCCCCTTCCTTCTCCGGTCCGGCCCCCGCCCCACCTCCCCAGCTCACTCCCTTCCCTCTTCCCACACCGCCCTCAGCCTCTCCCTCCCCGCACGCCCGTCCGCAGAGGAGTCGAGCACCGAGCGCGTCGATAGCTCTGCCCTCCGCGGCCGCCCGGCCCCGAACTAATCGATGTAATCGGAACTCGATTTCCCTAGGCGGCGGCCGCGGCGGCGGAGGCACAGCGGCGCGGCGGCGGCGGTGGCTGCTCGGCCAGTACTCCCGGTCCCCGCCATTTCAGACCGGGAGCGAACGCGGTGCGGGCACTGAAGGCAGCGACGGGGGCCAGAGGCTCTGCGGCTCCCAGGTGCGGGAGAGAGGTACGGAGCGGACCACTCCTCCTGGGCCCCTGCCCTGGACCCGACCCTCCGCGCCCGCGACGGGCGGGGCGGCGGCGAGTGAATGAATTAGGGGTCCCCTGAGGGGCGGGGAGGGGGCGCGGGCGCGGAGCCCGGGAGGGCGGGTGGGCGGACGCTACGAAGGGGTCCGCCGCGGGAGGCGCGGGGACGCGGCGACGCGGGGAATGAGCAATAGGCTGTGCGGGGCTGAGGAGGGTGAGGCTAGAGGCGGTCGCCGCTTGTGCTGCTTCCTGGACGGGGAACCCCTTCCTTCCTCCTCCCGAGAGCCACGACTGGAGGCGGCCGGGGAGAAACTCGCGGGCCGGGCGGCCACCCCTTGGGGCGGTGGGGTGCGGTGGAGGTGACTCCCGCGGCACTCCAGTCTCCCCTCCCCCTCGTCGTCCTTCCTTCTCCCTCTCCCGGTTGCTCCCGCACCTCTTCCTCCCTTCCCGGCGCTCGGCTGGCCGCGGTGACTGCCTGCTCTGCTGCATTTAGCATCTCTGGGAGGGAGGAATAAACTTCTCCCTCGAGCGCAGACCGGCCGGATAGTGGTCCTTTTCAGTGTGTCAGGGGATATATGAGTAAGGGGAGAGGTCACGTTTTGAAAGACCATAGGAAAGTGATTAGAGACCACTCTTGAGGTTATTGTGTTTGGGGGAAAAAATGCATCTGCAGCCGAGTTCCTGACTGCTTCCCCTCCCCCATGCATGGGCTGTGACATTGCTGTGGCCACAAAGAAGGAGGTAGAGATGTTGGTGGAAGAACAGGTGGCCAACACCCTACAATGTAAAGTCTGTGACTTAGTGAAAAGGAAAAAGTTAATCCCAGAAGGTCTGTTTTGCTTTGTCAAGTTGAAACAGACGCAGAAAATCCGCAGAGCAGAAGCAGGGTTTTTTCCCTTGCTAGTTGAGTGTAGACAGTAATAGCCAAAATCAGCCTTGAAGTTTAATTTTCCTGTTCTCCTTATCTCTTTTATGTTACCCTTATCCTTAAAATTTGACCTCCATCCCAAGAGCTACTACAGTCCTCTTAAACAGCATACAATTTAAAAATAAAAATAAAAACTGATTACAAGAGGAGTTAATTGTAGCAATCTTCCAGCCAACTGCTTAAAATACTCTTAGGCATGTGCATGCTGTAGCTGCAGTCCTAAGCCAACCTTCTTAAATTGTATTTTTTTTTTTAAGATTTTATTTGTTTTAGAGAGAAGGGAAGGGAGGGAGAAAGAGAGGGAAACATCAACGTGAGGTCGCCTCTCCAGTGCCCCCAACTGGGGACCTGGACTACAACCCAGGCATGTGTCCTGACTGGGAATCCAACCCGTGACAGTTTGGTTCACAGGCAGGCACTCAATTCACTGAGCTGCACCAGGTGGGCCCTAACCTTCATAATTCTTGGTATCCATCAGAACAAGGTGTTAACAACAGAAAGGTATTTTCTAATTTTTATACAACATATGTTACATTTGTATTGGAAGAAGTCATTTAAAAAGAAATTGGAACTGGAATAAGTCTGTTCATAATAATCATCTCAGAATCAACCATATGTGGGATATCACTCTTAGGTCCAAAATGCTGACTGGGACCTAGAATAGACATCAAATGTGGTTGATATCAATATCTCTTGCTTTGAAACTGTAGCCATACAGAGGCATACTTGGTTTTAAGAGATGGTAGATGACATGATAATTCAGTTTTATGACAAATAAAAATGATTTTTTCCCCCTTAACAAGATGTTGGGTCCTGGTCCCATTTCCACCCCTTGCTAGCTTTTTTAGCTCTGGGTAAGGGGGCTACTTCTGGCATGTGATCTCCAGTAAGACTCCTTGAGAACCCAGTTCTCTCTAGTGGACTTACATATCATGTGATTTTTGTAATCAAATTTAAGGATTTTTTCTTCTTTTTTTTCTAGAAATGACCACTCATAAACAAGTAGACTAGAAGGTGTGTTTCTCTCAGAGTTCACACATGTATATAAAACTAAGCTCTAATCTAATATATGTCTACCATTTCTAGGCTAGCACACTTTGGGGTTGTAAGGATCCCTTTATACTCTTCAAAGTTATTGAAGATCCCAAGATGGGGTATGTCAGTATTTACAGTCATAGAAATCGAAAACTGAGAATTTGAAGCATTTATTAATTCATTTAAAAATAGAAATGAGACCATTACTTGGTAACATACATACACTTTTAATGAACAATAACTTTTTGAAAACAAAAACAAAAATTAGTGAGAAGGGTGTCATTGTTTAACACTTTTGCAAATCTCCTTAATTATGTGACTTAATAGAAGACATCTGGATCCTCATGTCTGCTTCTGCGTTCCGTATATTGTGATCACCCATCTAGAAAATTCTACACTTGTGAAAGAACAAGAGTGGAAAGGGTAATCAACATTGTAGTGTTTTTATGGAAACAGTTTTTAATTTAACCTCTGGGACCCTCTTCCCCACAAAGCCTTAGGAACCTTAATGGGTTCCTGGACTGCATTTGGAAAGCTATGTTCCAGGCTATCCAAATTATTTTGTAGGGTTTGGTGGGCAGGGATGCATTGTGTTGTGATTCTCCTCATCTATTCCATTTGCTATGGCCAGTATTTGGAATAAGTAAGATACACGTTTGTAGTGGCTCCTAAAGTGGCCGTAGACAAGAGCAAGTAAGGCTAGGTGACACTGAGTAGGCCTGGGAGCTGTAATATAACAGTCTGTGATAACAGCAGTTACGTAGCCCATCTACTCTTTCTGAGAGGGCTCAGGAAGGGGGTAAGGAGGTGGGTAGTGTGTTATCATTTGGAAAACTGTATTTTCTTTTTCTGTGCCTATTTGGATACTTCTTGGTCTTCAGTGAGTAGGATGCTGCCTGTATATAGTGCTTGTATCCACGCATTCATTAATTTGGGACTACTTATAAATTGTGCATTTACTGCCATTCTTTCCACAGTACCTTATTTAAAATAGCATCACATAGTTATTGAGGAAGAGGGGATAAGAGTAAATTCACTTCATTTCAAAAAGTTTGAAACAACCGACTAAAAAATATTTTCTGTCTTGTACTGTTAACCTTACAAGTTGTATTTATTGCAGTTGTTGGGAGATGATGTACAAGATGCAAAGAGTAAAAGTTACATGGATTACTGAGAAATATTCACTTACATCTCTCTAAAATTTTCTCATTAAAAGCAGTACTTATATTTAAATTTGATATAATTATATTTTCAGCAACAATATAGGATGAGCTATTGTGATTGATGATCAAATCAACTATACTGAATACTTCAAAATTCTTAAAGTTCTCTCAGTTTTTATACCATTATTTTCCCCAACAGATGTTTTACACATTAAAATGTTCATCAGATATTGTCCTTACCTGCTTTGGGTCTCAATTTTTATTTCCTCATTACACAGTGCAACTTTGACAGTCCTTCCACCTCCCCCCCCCCCCCCCCCCCCCCCAGTTCCCATCTGATTCTTGCTAATTCTTCAGGAGAGCTAACTATGGTGATGCTTTTTAAAAGTTTTGTGTAGCTCTTGGCTTCAGTAGAGACACACAGCATACCCACTTGTAGCTCTCGGGGGCCATAGCCAGCTAGCAGAGATAGCCGTCAACAGTTTTGTGTGGGTGTGTCCACAGGGTATAGAGTATTGTGCTAGACCCTTGCACTGAGTAAAGTCATGGCATGTTCCTTTGAGAGCCATTAAATGCTACAGAACAGCAGGCTGGCTGTTGAGATAGAACAACCTGAGTATAAGATAAAAGAACTTTGTACTCTGGATGCAGTTTTCTGAAATGTTGACGGGGGCCTTTGTAAATGTAGTGCATTTCATTACAGTGCACATCTGTAGTTAACTGAAGTTTTTGCCATGGAATTTTCTGAGGTATTTTGAAATTTTCCATAATGTGAATTTGTGTTAAAATGTATTGATAGAATATTTGGATTATATTAACCTCATGTGTGATACATGTTCTAATTTAGTCACATTTTCGTTATTTTTATTATAAGGCCTGCTGAAAATGACTGAATATAAACTTGTGGTAGTGGGAGCTGGTGGCGTAGGCAAGAGTGCCTTGACGATACAGCTAATTCAGAATCACTTTGTGGATGAATATGATCCTACAATAGAGGTAAATCTTGTTTTAATATTTTGCATCTTGATTTGTGCAGGTCCATCTTTGGGGAACCAAAAAAGTTTTCTTTGATCATTTTTGTGACTACTCATTATAAGACGGTTATTTGAAAATAATTTATTAAATTATCAGAAGCGTACTTAGGCTTCAAGGCTTTACTCTGAAGTTACAGGTAACTGTAACTACGGACAGCCCTCCTCTCAGGAGAATTTCAGGATTCATTAACATTCATTCTGTGTTGGTATGTGTGCATTTTGATTAGAAGTCCATTTCAGAGTTTTGTGAGAGGGTGGAAATGTGAATTTATATCTTATCTGTACTAACAATATTTTTTTTTAAATGTGGCTAATTTCATGGGGCTTATTTTGGTATTTTGATTTCCTTCTTTTCTCTTCATATTGAAGCAGTGGAGAATCTAATGCTACCTGATATATTTTAAAAATTCATTGTTTGCGTATTTGTCTATATATATCTAAACCTATATATATAGAAAAGATAGTATATATCTATAGTGTATAGATATATATAAGGGTACCACTTCCAATGCTTAACTTTGTTTTGCAGCCCCTTTTTAATTTACTCAAGTATTAGAATTGTTTTTATTACAAATTGACTAATGAATAATTTTCAGACTTTTTATTTTAATGAAGAAATCACCAAGGTAAAGGCCAACAGCAAAATGATAGATAGAATAAAGGCCTGAAAGAGACCTTGAGAGGTCAGGTAGTATCAAGCAGATAAGGATTAATTTAATCCCAAAGAGCTATAGAAGGGGATTGCATGATTGTCCTTGTTAAGTCATTTCCAAAATTAACGGTATTTTATGCATAATCTGAATCTACGTGTTAACTTCAACATCAGTGGAGATGGAAATAAGCGTGCTGCCTCATCTTTGAAATGGACTTACATGGTTGGTTTATTTCTTAGACTTCTTGGGTTAAGTAATCCTGACCCCTTAGCTTTTATTCTAGATCTGATGTACTGATTTTTCAAATCAGCTCTGAGAAATTTCCCAGAACTTTCTCTGAGTTCCAAGAAGTATAATGCCTTGAAGAAACACTTTTTGATTTCACTGAGTTAGATTCTGAGGGCATTTGGTGGCCTTGGGAAGATGTTCATGTAGTTGAGAATTTTGGAGATTGATTAGGTAAGGTTTGTAAGGAAATGTCAAATGTTTTTGGTACTGTAGGAAAAAAAAATGGAGAAATAATGCTTGTTTGCAAAGATTTGGTTTAAACATAGAAACAATTTTTATTTGGCTTCCAAGTTTAAGAATTTGCATTAGTAAAGGGGAAGAGTCTAACTGAAGTGGACCACCTATAAAATAGTCTGTTTTCTCTCGACAAGTCAGTTCATGCTGTATAATGGTTATGCTTTGTTTTCTTTTTATCTTCAAGGAGGATTAAATAGTTAACTCATTCCTAAAGCCAAGGCTACTTGGCATACTTCACCATTTAAATCAGAAGTGAAAGGAAGTTTTAAATAGAATTCAGGTTAAGCATTGAAATGTTCTTGGGATTTTGGAAGATGGTTTTAGCAGAAGTACCCACCATCTTCCTTGAAAATCTGAGGAATTCCATTACACTGTTTCCTATGAGATCATGAATGTTATATGTATGATAATGTGATAAAATGGGTTAGGAAACCTTTTGGTCACAATTGTTAAAGTACAGTATACACCTTAGAGAACTAAAGCTAAAAGTTAATCCTTTGTTTGGGGGGAAGGTAGAAAATGTTTATAAACTCAAACCAATGACTCTGATGATGATTTCTGCCGTACCAGACTTGACTCTGAGAGCATTGATTACTCATGAACTTTGAAACTGACATTCCCCTCGCTAGTTCAGCCACCTGGGAAGAGGTTTACAGAGATCATCTCTGAGGCAACTGACACATTAAATTTTTGGTGTGTGGTTCAACTACAAGAAAGACAATATAATTTGTTAGTTTATTTTAATAAATAAGCAAAAATGCTGACTTGATGCTTTTGTAAAAAGTTAAAAAGGATGGGATATCACTACTGATAGGTTTTGATTAGTGAATAATGTAGGTCAGAGAGAAAATGAGACATAGATTTTGCACATTTGGAATTCTCATCAGTTTTTCTGTGTTAAAACAAATGGAAAGAAACTGAGAAAAAATTTAAATCAGGTAATACCATATTTTCCAGTGGTTTAGAATTTGCAAAGATTAGTATACTATAAGATAGATAAGGAAGGTGGTCATTGCTTCTTTCATTTTATAGATAAAAAGGGGTCTCTGAGAGGTGGTAACTTTCCTAAGGATACTTGACTAGTAACTGGTAGCATTTTAAGTTTTCTGAGACTGAGTTAAATGGAATTTCCACTGTATCCTTGTACCACTTTTTAAAAATGAAAAATTAGCCTTCAAGCAAAGAAATATGTAGTATTGGAGGCTGATTCAGATTTATCAGTGTACCAAAGTTTGATCTTACGTACATCTAATGGCTTGTTAACGTTGGGGACAGGATATATAGGGTCAGGTGGGTGTGACGTTTGTGGAGCATGTTTATATTTGAGGATGTGCACATGATAGTCACTTTTACTTCTATTCTGAAAGAGTTACCTTTATCTTTTATGGAGTCCATCACAGAGTTCCAGAGATGACGAAATCCTCATTAGTGGTACAAGATTATTAAAAACTGAAAGCAGTCCCCCAAACATACCAGGCTAGAAATAATATGTTCTTATAGTGTAGAGATCCTTCGCTATTATGAAAACAAGTTCTCTGAAGGAAAATTTGACTGAAGAAGAAAAATCTGGTCTTGAAAAATACAAGTAATTGTAGACATAGAAATCAGAATGATCAGTTGATCATTTAACAGATATATATTGTATCGACTGGATATAACATACTAGTAAAAATAGGTGTAGAAAGAAGTATTTTTTTTCAGGCTCTAATTTGCTGACATCTGCATGCTTTTGTTAATGTGACACTTATAATTCAGTCCAAGTTTTATACCCTTCTCAGTAAGGAAAAATTGATTTATAATTGGATTGATTTGTTTCATCTTTAGGGCTTTTAGCTGTAATCACCAAGGTTTATCAGTTTCTCTATTTTTTATTTTTTCAAGTTAATTATGGATTTTATTTTACTTGCTAAATAAGGTATTTAGATTAAAGAGAGAAAATTTGTAATATTAAATAGTATTTAAGAGTGGTGTTAAAAAGCATTATGTAGACTTGCAAGCTATTATTTTTCTGGCTCTCTATAGTTGTCAGTGAGTGGGTGGGTGACTTTGTCTTTAGGGGACATTTTGCAATGTCTGGAGATATATTTGTTGTCATAACTTGAGGAGGCGACTGCTGTCACCTGTGGGGAGTAGCACACAGGATAGCCCCACAACAAATAATTACCTGGCCCCAAATGTCAATAGTGCTGAGGTTGAGACCTTAATGTGTGCAACATGTGGCTTTAAATATCCTGAAATTTTAAACTCCAAGTACCTAAATGAGGTTTATGTTAGATTTTTTTAACATAATACAGATTTAAGCTTTACCTCTTCTAAACCAGTAATCATTAAATATGTTAAAACATTCTGTTTTTAAAATAAGGTAACAGCAATTTTGTAAGTGAAGTTCTCTCAAAGGTTGTAGCCAGCTCTTCCCCCCTTTCAAATGAGTGCCCTCTGCTGGTCAATTTACTTGCTTTTATAATAAATAACAATGAAATACCTACTAAGTATGAATATTTTTCCTGTTTAAATTGTAGGTATCATTTTATAAATATATACAATTTAATTAAAAGTTTCGTTTTATTTAATTATTGTTTAAAAATCTAAAGTATTTCATTCTCTACTAATATTAAGATTACCGTATGGACAAGTTAAGCCTAACTAAATATGTAAGTGAATATCTTTAATTAAGAAAGGCAATGAAGCCCAGTAAGAAAAATTAGGGGAGGTTATTTTGTTTGAGGGAATGAAGTAGCACAGTGGCTCTGAATTTCATTGCAAGTAGACAGGAGGTTCAGTGCTTAGTGATGTGTTAATGGGGTGTTAGAAGGGCCTATTCAGAAGTGGCAAATTGCAACAGTTCACATTTTGTAGATTTTTATAGGATTGTAGAATAGTTGTGAGAACCTGAATTTTAGAATAAACTAACACAAAATCCAGGTGCTTTATTTAGGTCAGTTTAAGAATAAGTATTTACTTAATGTTAACTATTTAGGCCTGAATGTTAAAAATTACTGGACATGTCTTATTCTAAACTTGAATTTTTATAAATATAAAGCTTTAAAATATACAAATGAAAGCTGGTAATGGAAATAAGTGAAAGGAAAAAGCATTATGCTTTGGTATTTTTTAAGAGTCTGCTTTTAACAATGCAACGAATTCCTTAACTTCACAAATATTACTCAGTGTCCACTTTATACCATATAGCCTTCCTAGGGGCTGGAGACACACTAAGGAGCAAAAGGGACCAAGTCACTGCCTTCATGGGGCTTATTAGTCTCTTAAGATGTATTTTGAAGAGCAGTGTTTCTAGACAGTGGCCCAAATTATATATAACTTAATTTAGAGGCTTAGTGCTTTAGGAGGGCAGTAGATTTCTTGCATCTGTTAACTGTATTATTTATCACAGTGCCTGGGTTTATGGAACGGTTACATTATTGTGATCTTAAATTCATAGAAATGGGTAGTAAAAATAAAATATTTGAGAGGATTAAGTAGGGACATAGTGCTTACCTTGCATAATTTTTCAGCTTTTTAATTTGAAAACTTTTCAAATCTGTGGAAAAGTAGTAAAAAATAATACAGTAAATACCCTTTATTCTGAAATGAGACATACTTCTATATATATGTGTTTATGGCTGCTTTCAACTACAATGTGAGTTGGGTAGTTTTCATCAGAGACCAGTTACTATCTGGTCTTTTACAGAAAGTTTGCTGACCCTATTCTAACAATAAGAACATTTCCTTGTATAACCACAGCGCAGTGGTGAAATTTAGGAAATTCTACATTGATACAAAAAATTATATATAGTCTATGATCAAATTTTGTCAGTTTTCAAAATGTTCTTTTTTCTTTTCCTTTTTTTTTTAAAGCAGTTCCTTCTTTCCTCCCCAGATCCAGGATCAAAAAATAAGTTGTCATGTCTCAAAGTTTGTTTTAACATACAACAGTTTATTAGTTCTTTCTAGGCATTCGTGACATTGGTACTTTTTGAAGAATTCAGACCAGTTTTGTCTGATTGCTTCTTCATGATCAGATTCCGTTTAAACAGTGTTGGCTGGAATAGGACCAAAGTGGTGTTGAGTCCTCTGTGCAGCACACCAGTAGGCACAGGTTTGCCTGTTATCAGTGGTGGTAACATTGGTTATTAGGTTAAGGTGACGTGTGTTTTCTCTCTGTAAAGCTGTCTTCTCTCCCTTTTATAATTAATGCGTACTCTGTGGGGAGATATTTTGGGAATATAAATACCCTGTTCAACATATTTGTGCCCAGTGGGATGTAGCATCCACTGATTATTCTCACCAGAATAAATTACTACCATAGTGATTACAAAATGGTAGTTAATCTTCTAACTCTGTCATTACTGCTACATTTATTGGTTGACATCTACCATAAATAACGGCCCTTTACTTTCTCATCACTTCCCTGTTTTGTTTGGTTTTTCTTATTTGTATCAGTATGGAATCATGGATTCTTTTTTTTAGTCAATGTGTTAACGTCTCATACTATCATTATTGACTCCCAGATTTGTTTTTGGTATAGCCAATGGACTCTTTTTCAGCTGGTCTCTGTATCCTTTTGACATGTCCCCATCAGTTTTTGAGCTCTTCCTTCCTTGCCTTACAGTTGTTCCAGGTTCACCTTGTTCTTTCCATGGCTCCACCCTAGATTCAGCTATTTGTCCTAAGAGCCCTAATTTCTTCTAGTGGGGAATATTTAAAAATATCTGGATGTTAGGTATGTTTATTGCGATTGGGGTGTCATTGCTTCTATACCTTTCTCAAGGGCCAGAGCTAAGAAATATATTGTATTTTAAAATCATGAGTTCATTCTTCCTCACCTCCCTCCGTATCTTCTTTCTCCAATGGTAAGAACCCTGGTTCTACCTTGTGTAAATTTTAATGTTAAATATTAGACAGCTGTTGAAATAAAAATGATATCTTAAATCCTGGTTCTTGTAGTATTATGTGAACTAACACAGACTGAGAGAATTAACATTAGATTAGCTTCTTTGTTTGTGTAATTGGGGTTAAATATTTTTCTCCATTGAGAAAAGTAGGGATCCTTTTCATTTTCAAAATATTCTTAAACCATATAGGAAAATATTCAGGAAAAGATTGTGCTATTTGTCTACATAGAAATTAAGACATCTTTAACAAAAATACAAGATACTTGGAAATCTGGGGAAACTATTTCCATCATATATCCACCAGGAAGCTCTATTATATAACTTTTAGAAAAAGGCAAATATCAAAAAGGAAAAGGGTAAGGATATAAATAGCCAAACTATCCACCGGAAAAAAAACAAAAACAAGTGATATGTAGACATAAAAAGATACTTCATTAATATAGAAGTGTAAGTACAAACAAATAACATTTTTTACTTTCATGTTGGCTAAGATTAAAATAACAGTGCTGGAAAGGCTGTGGAGAAATGTGTACTACTCTTTATTCTATAAATTGGAGTATATAATCTTACAGCTTTTTGGTCATTTTGGTGATGTGTATTAAAATGAAAGCTGCATGTTCTTTGACTACTTCTAGGTTAGTTCAACCTCTAGGAATTTATCCCAAGGATTTAGTTTGGTAAGTGTTTAAGGTGAATATACAGGGATGTTTATTGCAGTGTTGTTTGATTTTTAAAAGTAGAAATTTACGTGTCTACTAGGGACATGTAGATATGGGAATGGGTAAAGCAATTTATGGTTATCTATACAAATCATATTATGCAGTTGTTGAAAAGGACTAGGTATTGACATTGAAAAATGTCCATTATATAAGTTAAGCTGTGTCATAGCACATTGCGTAGAGTCTGATTCCATTTATATAAGGGAAAATATGAACATAAAATATTGTAGGACTTATGTCAGATTTCCATTCTCTGTAGTTTATTTATTCATTTATTTTGGAGAGAGGGAAAGGGTGGGGAGAGAGGGAGAGAAACATTCCCGTGAGACCGAAACATCAGTCAGTTAGTTGCCTGTATGCGCCTCAGTCAGAGACCAAACCTGCAACCCAGGCATGTACCCTGACTGGGAATCGATCCGGTGACCTTTTGCTTTGCCAGATGATACCCAACCAACTGAACCACACCAGTCAGTATTGTTGTATTTGTCTTTTTTTTAAATAGGCATTTACTGTTTGAAAGGTAAAAGTAAATGTTCATTTTTGAGGGAGAAAAGTCCCTCATGTATTAGATTATTTCATATTTACTTCCTCCCTTTTAAAGAGTCAACAGATTGGAAACTGGAGATGTATCTTGGACAAAGATATCAGTGTCTTGCTAAGAAAAGAAGAGTGAAAATGATGAAAAATAAATTGGCATCTATAATCATTAGGATTGAATCCATGATTGTTTAGGCCTCACATTCTGACCTTGACACCAAGTGATTTGTGGGAGAATATCACATGACTTCAGCAGGTTACAGATGTGTGCTTATCATGTCTTTATTTTTAAAGTCTGTTGTGCAGCTTTTCCTTTAATTTATTGAGATTATTGAACCAGTTTTATCCCTTGGAAGTGGTACAAATTTTATTTTCTCTAGTGTTAAACTAAGATTTGACATTCTCATTATTTCAAGTATTTGTCATTGTGAAGATGTCTTTTTTTGTTTATCCATTTAATGAACATCTTAATAAAAAATTTTCTCATGAGAACAAGCTCTTTTAACTAAACCCTTGTTCCCTAGTCACAACAGAAATCCTTCATAACTCTCAGAGTTTTAGCTTTCCTTCCTTGGAGCTTGTCCTGCTCCATTATATTTATTTTGAAACACAGTGAGTTGTTTTGCAAAAAGTAGTTCAAGTATAGATATCCAGTGATTTTTATAAGGTGCAGGTAGTTCTAGTAGCCAGTGGTCTGCCTTCTACCTTTTTCCCTTATAATAGCCTGTACAGTGTAATATATAAAATAATACAGTTTTTATAATACTTTTCATTTGATAAAAGGATTTTCATAGTTTTTAATTCTAATGTGTATACAAAGTCCTGTGTGTTATTTACCCACTTTCATAGCCAATGGAACAGTGTCTTAGAGTAGATGAGAGATTAAGTACTTTACCCACGCTCATACCACAAGTGGTGTTTCTGTGGCTGCCCATAGATTGAAGATTCAGGAGCGTATCTGTCCCCTAAACTTCTGTTTAAGCATTATAACTGTGTATCAAGCAGCCTACAGGTCATAGCCACAGAATAGTCCACAAACATAGGGAATTCAGCATGCCCCAAATTAAGCTCCTCTTTTCCCCTACCCTTCCCCTTCCGTTTCCCTCCCTATTCAGTTAGCTCTGCCATTTAAGAAAATTGAGATATAACTCACATAGCCTAAAATGCATCCTTTAAAGCATACAGTTCGGTGGATCTTGGTATATTCACAGAGTAATGCAACTATCACCACTATCTAATTCCATTACATTTTCATCACCTCATAATATTTTCATCAATAACATTTCTTCTTTTAGAAAAGAAGCCTTATAACCCCAGTTTCTCCAGCCAGCCTCTGACAACCAGTAATCCACTTTCTGTCTCTGTATTTTCCTGTCCAGAATGTTTCATATAATTGGAATCGTATATAAGAGGGGACCCCCCAAAAGACCTAGAATTTGTAAAAAATTTTGTTTGTATTCTTACATGTTTAAACTTTACTCACCTTCAAAGTACTCTCCATCTGATGCAATACATCTTTCGAGACTTTTTTCCCACTGCTCAAAACAGCTTTTGAACCTATCTGTTTTGATGCCTTGTAGTGCTTGTGCCATTCTTTTTCACCTCTTCCACATTGGCAAAACATTTCCCTTTGAGTACTTTTTTCATCCAGGGATACAAAAAAAAGTCACTTGGTGAGATCAGGTGACTAGAGAAGATGGGGCATGGGGGTCATGCCATTTTTGGTCAGAAACTGCTGAACACTCAGCCCTGTGTGGGTTGATAAATCACCTGTCTTGAATTGGGCAAACACACTGAGTCTTCGGAAAAATTCACTGAAGCTGAATGTAGCCTCTTACAACAACTCTAGTTAGTAAAATGATACAGTTGGGTTCCTAGAACACTCACCTAGAGGAGGAAGCCTGTACCACATGGGGCCCACCCTTCAGAATATAATTCCACTTTTTTGGCACCACCCCCTTGTAATATGTGGTCGTTTTTTTCTGGCTTTTATGAAAGATAGTATTTTTAAGGTTCATCTGTACTGTCACATATTTCAATAGTTCATTCTTTTTTGACTGAATATTCTGTTGTATGGATATGCCATATTTTGTTTATCCATTCATCAACTGATGGACATTTCGGTGGTTTACTTTTTTGGTCTATTTTGAATAATGTTGCTGTAAACATTTGTATATAGGTTTTTGTGTAAATGTAAATTTTCAGTTTTCCTGAGAATACCTAGAAGTGGAATTGCTGGGTCGTGTGGTAGCTGTATTTGTGACTTTTTGAGGATGTGTCAGACTGTTTTCCACAGTGGCTGCAACGTTTACGCTCCCGCCAGCGATGTATAAAGATAGTTCTGCCAATTTCACCCATTAAGTATTTCTCAAAACTATTTAATCTTTTCCACCTGTACTGCTGTTGCTGCCTTAGCTCAGATTCTATAATTTCTTGTAATATTGGGTTGGCCAAAAAGTCTGTGTTTATTTTCTATAAAATAAAAGACACCTTTTTCGTTTTCACCCGTAATTGTATTGATTTGGATATTTTGAGTATGTCAGCTATGTCCTGCATGGTATAACATTGATTGTTCTCAGTTAATGTCTCCATTTGTTCACTGATCACTGTCAACTTCAACTGGTCTACCTGACAGTGGAACATCATCCAGTGAGAAATCTCCATTACGAAACTTTAGACCACTTTGACACATTCGATCAGTCACAGCACCACCTCCATATACGGCATATATCTTTTTTTTGCCTTTCAGTTGCATTTTTATCTTTCTTGAAATAATAAAGCATAATATGGCAAAAATGTTGCATATTTTCAATATTTAAATAGCTACAAAAAGTTCACTAATTTTGATGTTTTATTTTTAGTGCACGCTGATATAATAGCTATCATAATATAATCTAACAAAATTGTTTTGAATGAAGTTAAAGACAATTAAGTGCTACTAGAGCTATTTTAGGGAGAAAACCAAGCAAACTTTTTGGTTAACCCAATAGTTTCCTAACTCAGCTCCTAGCTTCTAATTTGCTTTCTTTCTTTTCTTTCTTTCAAGATTTTATTTGCTTTTAGAGAGATTGGAAGGGAGGGAGAGAAACACTGATTGGTTGCCTCATGCCTCCAACCCAGGTACCTGGCCTGAAACCCAGGCATGTACCCTGACTGGGAATCAAACCAGTGACCTTTTAGTTTATAGGCCAGTACTCAATCCATTGAGCACACCAGTCAGGTCTGGCTTCTTTCTGTAA
Source organism: Tonatia bakeri (assembly GCA_004024845.1). Taxonomy (NCBI): domain Eukaryota; kingdom Metazoa; phylum Chordata; class Mammalia; order Chiroptera; family Phyllostomidae; genus Tonatia; species Tonatia bakeri. The sequence goes on from PVIA01006134.1 coordinate 52,285, forward strand.
TTTGCCATGATAATGCTAACATTGAATCTGGTAAATCTGATCTTCCTTTCCTACTTGAAAGCCTTTCATTATTTGGTATAAGGTGAAGTTCAAAACTCTTTAATACAGCATTCAAACCACCCTCTGTTTCATTGTCCAGTTTCACTTCTACTTACCTATAATTCCCTCCAAGCTATAGCTCTGTTGAACTTCTTGTGCCATGTATTCCACGTACTGTTTCATGTTTTTGTGCTTTATCTTTGCTCCTTTCTGCCTGCAGTGGCCCTCCTCTGTCCTTTCTTTCTTAATTCATACAAGCAAAGTTGATCTGTTCTTCCTGTGTGTCACTCTTGTACTTTGTCTTGCATATAATGTTGCAGTATTTCATTGTATTTTAATTATTTATTTACCTTCATACCTCCCCCATCATACCTAGCTCTTTGAGGTCAAAGTTTATAATGCATGTGACAGTATATGACACTTAGTAGACTTTGGTAAGTGTTCTGTGATGCAAGGGAGAATGGAGTAGGTAGGTGGGGATGACTCATAAACCATTGTACATATATCCCAATTTCCTTGTTTTTTCCCTATTTTAGTTCTAACTAAAGACAATTGTACATGTTTCTAACTGTTTTTGAGAATTAGCTGTCCACAAAACCTTTGGTGGCTTATAATCAATAGTGAGGAACATATTCTATGATGGATTTAAATAATCTTAAAAGTTACAAAATACTTAAGCATTAAGAAAGTAAACATTTCTCATTTTTTCCTATAGGTGTTACTTAAGAGCCATTGCAAGTATTATAATACTTAACACATTAAGAAAAAGTTACAAGAATGTCAACTTGTAAACCCTCAAATAATATGTTAGCTGACATTTTTAGCAGTTCTGTTCATATTTACAAGAGCATCTGATTGAATCAGCAGCATGAAGATGGAGATTAAATGGGATAATACTTTTAATATGCTTATCACAGTATCTGACATATAAGTAGGGGCTCCCGTAAATGTTGGCTACTATAATTACCATTAATAATAATATGGTTACCTTTAGTTTACATTAATTTCCATGAATTCCCTTGTGGTTTTTGTTGTTATTTACTATAGCATATCTTCCAGCTGCCAGGGTTACTGCCTGAGTTGGAAAACTAAGTTGAGCATGTTGAAAGATACCATCAGTAACTGGTTATTACTAGTTATAACAGAAAAATGACAAAACAGTGTCCTGGTAGTGAACTTAATCTCATTTTGAATCATTTAGTCTTAACTTTCAAACTTCTCTAATGGGTCTACAGAAAAGTTCCTATACATAAAACAGTCCTTAAAGGTGTGTTAATAAATTGGAAAACACTTAAAAAAGTTATACAAGTCAATGCAAAAAAATTTAATGGGCATAGGATACAGGTGATAAGAATAAATATTAAAATAAAACTATATAATATTATTAGTCCTCAGGGAAATGAATATTAAAACTAAAAGAATTTTTAGCCTAATGAACTGACAGTAGTTTAAAGAAAAATAAAAATATAAAATTTATTGATGGGTGGTGATAAAATGGGTATACTCTTTGTTTTTTAATGGGCACCCTTTTAATGCTGTATGAAAAAATACAATGAACATGTATGCACCAACCACCTTTTTCGTGTCTTAGCATTTTGCCACTTTTGGTTTAGATCCCTTTTCTTTTTCAATATGTAAAACCAAATACAATTGAAGGCCCCTGTGTTCTTCTCTGCAATCTTTGTCTTCCCTCCCATAAATATTTTTAAAACTCTGTATTGTTTGGTTTATATTTTTACATTAAAGGTTTCATATTATGTAAAAGTTGCTTGAATACATTTACTAAAATACTCTTACTATAATTTAAAAATTTATAACTTAGTTGTTTACTATAATTTAAACTCTATTAAACTTGTACTTAGGTTGGTAAGACAGTTTTATAGTGTCTGCATATATTTGCATTGAATGGATTCGTTCATTTATTCAGCAGACAGTGCTGATTACTTCCTGTGTTCAAGACTTACACACAGGGTCGAGTGGGGAGCAAAACAGATGTGAGCTCTGCCGTCATGGAGTTTAGAGTCTAGGAAGGGGTATGGACTTAAAGAATTACATGATAAATACTTAGTTACAGATTGCAATATGTGATATAAAGGAAACATAGAAGTGCTAAGGAAGGAGAGTGATAAGTCCTTTGGATTTTATTTTTAAGAATGAAAGGGTACTATTCAAGGACTCTAAGCAAGCCAGTGACATTTGAAGTGGGTGACATTTAAAAATAATTACTAGCTGCTGTGAGCAGAATATATCTTATAAGAATAACAACCGGGCTCCCTGCTAGGAAAGAGTTGCAGGATATTGCATGGGACACAATAGTTATCATGGTCTAGGCCCTAGGGTGATGGTGCTGGTGGGTACTTGGATTTGGAGTATATTTTGAACATAGATCAATGGCGTGAGATTGTAGGTCAGTATTAAATACCTATCTAATTTTTCTTTGTAAGACATTTTAGGGTGCCTGCCACATTAAGTGTATCTCTATTGTAATGATCATTTAAAAGGAAATAAATCATATTTCCTTACCATCATTTACCAAAAGTGTCATTACTGTGTCAAAAGCTATGAACGTTTATGGGGTTCTTGATGAATATTGGAATTGCTTTACAAAAGGATTTTGCCTGTTTATTGTATCACTAGAAATGTTTGAGTTCTATCTATGATAAACTTTTGCCAGCACAATATATTTAGAAAAGGTTTTTTTAAAAACTACTTAATAAAGTAAAACAATAGTACTTTAACTGGGAAAGAAGTAAAATACATGGAATAACAAACATCCTGCATTTAATATTTTACTACATTGAGCTAAAGTGCTTTATTTTATCATAACTTCCAAAGGATGTTAGTAACCTATGTACCTGATCTAAAAGTTTATTCTATTTAAAAGGCTGGAAATAATACTAATTAAGAATGTTTGGTCTTGATCCTTTTCTATTCTTAACTAGTTCCTTTTTACAATCTGTGCTTTTTAAAACTGGTTGGGCTTTGATAACCTGTACTTTCTCAGAGTGGTGGTTTATTTATTTTTTAAGTATAAAAGGAATAAATAATATGTGTTGAGAATACTTCAGATTCGTAAAAAAATATTTTATTAGCCTAGAGTAGGATTGGCAAACTTTTCCCTGAAGGGCCATATGAATCTTCGTGAAATAGTCTTTTTTTTTTTTTTAACAACCATTTAAAAACGTAAAAACTATTCTTAGTTCATGGGCCAGATAAAAACAGGTGGGCAGGATTTGGCCTGTGAACAATAGTCTGCTGAACCCTTATTTAGATTCTAATCTTGGGAAAGAGCTTACTTACACTGAAGACTAAATTTTTTTCTGCCTCCATATACTTCTTCCTAATGCTTAACCTAAAATTGGAACAAAATCTTTAGTATTTATATATTGATTTTTGTTGTGTTTGTTTTTTGCTTTGTTATTAAACCTGTCAGGTTTCTTTCCCCCCCGCCCCCAGATCATGCTTTGGCTTTTCACAGTTTTGTTCTTAAGTTTTTACCAGGTTGCATTGCCTTTTTATATAACTCAGTGATACTGTGCTTCTAAGGATGACTCTAGTTAAGATTGACTTTGGAAATACTGAAGTTTTAACCTAAATCTAATATTTCTAATCACAGATTCTACTCATTGTTTACAAGTAGGTTGTAGGTTACTTTTTTTCAGTAACTGAATGTGACACAGAACTTAGCTGTTAATATTTTTAAGGTTTGGAGAGGAAAGATAATAGGAGTGAGCTAGATGGGTGAATAGGTGGGGACTGCTTTCCCAGTCTCTCAGTCCCTTCAATGGAGTATTCATCATAGAAACATGCTATGAAATACATGTGAAAACTACTAATACTCCAAATTAAATATGTTTGAAACACAAAGTATTTGACAATTTTGTAAATGGGACTTTATTGAGCTACATCTGGGAGGCATTATATATGGGCAGATGGTGAGTAATACCCCCAGCCACCTCTTAAGTATAGACTTGTGTGGCTCCAGAAACTATAGTTTTACATTTTATTATTGGTAAAACATTTAATATGTAAAGAATAAGGAAACTGTCAACTATTAGGTTGACTTGGGTTAGTATTGATGAGTAAAGAATGTGAGGTGACAGCAGCAGGTAAGGAGAAGTCTTTGGTCGCTAGCCACACCTAGGTAATGGGTGGATTGCTCTCAATTCCTGCTATTTCATTATACTTCAAAAACACAAAACATTGGTTTCAACTTACAATATACAAGAGTTCTTTCAAGTAATTAAGGAAATAGGTGAAAATAATAAAATATCAACCAAACATTAGAATTTTTAGCACAGACCTTCTTGCTTAGAAAATAAACACCCATCCTTTATTTCTGACTAGTTTGTTATAGATAGTATGGAAAAATATAGTTTACTTTAAAAGGTAAGCATGAGATCATAGTTTAATACGGTAGTCATTCACACTTTTAAAAATTAAAAGCCATAAAGGGAAAGCATTTAACATAGCAGCTAGTACCAGAAAAGAGAGAGAAGCAAGAGATAAATTATTTCTTAAATTATCTCCATCAAAGACAGCCTTTATTAACATTTTTATGTAATACCATCAGTTTTTAAATATATGTACAGATACATTTATACTGATATGTACATATATTTGTGATCATGCTATATATATATGGATGAGCAAAAGTAGGTTTACAGTTGTATGGAAGATAATACAATAAAAATAAATAATAATTTAAGAATAAACTTGGTTTCCGTACTCACAACCGTAAACCCACTTTTGCCCACCCCTAGAGATATGTATCTTTGTATTCTCTGACTGTAAACATTTTAAAAATATATCGAAAAATACAATTTTTAATGACCATTCTCTTTTTTAGTGATGGAATAGTCTATGAAATGATTTATGAAATGAAGACACTTTAGTGCTAAGCCCACATGTAAGAAACAGTGCCCTTGGTTTATACTGTATACCCATCGGCAGCCCTGCCTCTTACTCTGAGACTTCACGTTGCATCATTTCTTTTTCTTTATCTTTTTGGAGGTCTGTTTTAGCAGAGAGTATGTGAAATCTTTAACCATGAGTATTAATCAAAAGTCAAGGAAAATTAGAGTTTCATTTTAAGGTTCTGTTAATGTTACCTGCTCCCTTTTTCTTTACTCAGTCTTAGAGTTGCTTAGTCTCTTTAAGATATCTATGTCTCTCCCCTCTCCACCCTGCCTTTAACAGAGGCCAAAAAAAATTTGCAGATAGAATAATCATGCTTTTTAGAGTTATCATAGTATCCATCTGGCTGTGAGATATTGTTCCCAGGATTTCAGAAATGGATAAGGTCATTAAAATCCTTGTTATTGACCATTCTCTTTGTATTCCTTTAACTAAAAGTAAAATAGATGCATGACTTTATTTGTAAACTGATTTTTTTCTTGCCATCTAAATCATACTGAATGACAGAGTTCATAGAGCTATCCCATTTTTGTAATAACGATTTTTTATAAGAATTTCGATCTTTTTGTTATTAATATATACACTTGCATTGTTGATTCTCTGTGTAATATCTTTTTAAGAATTGTGGAGATTTTTACCAGAATTTACCATTGCAGCCATTTTTAAGTGTACAGTTCAGTGACATTAAGTAAATTCAAAATATTGGGTAACCATTAGTTCTGCTTTCATAACTTCATCATCCCAAACTAAAATTCTGCTCCCTCTGAACAGTAACTCTCCAACCATACCCTAGCCTCACGTAACCTGTATTCTACTTTTTGTCTCTGTGACTTTACCTATTTTAGGTACCTCATTTAAGTGGAATAATAGATATTGGTCTTTTTGTGTCTGGCTTATTTCACTTAGCATAATGTTTTTAAGGTTCATCCATATTGTACTACATATCAGAATTTTATTTATTTTTTTTAAGATTTTATTTATTTCTAGATAGAGGGGAAGAGAGGGAGAGATACATCATTGTGTGGTTGGCTCTTGTGTGCCCGCAGTCAGAGACCTGGCCTCTAACACAGGCATGTGCCCTGACTGGGAATTGAACCACTCACCCTTTGGTTCGCAGTCTGGCACTCAGTCCACTGAGCCACACCAGCCAGGGTAGAATTTTACTTCTTTTTATGACTCAATAATATTTCACTGTATTTATATACCACATTTTGCTTATCCACTTATCTGTTAATAAACACTTGAATTCTTTCTACATCTTGGCTACTGTAAATAATGCTGCTGTAAACATTAGCATGCAAATATCTGTTTGAGTCCCTGCTTTTAGTTCTTTTGGTTATATACCAAGGATTGGAATTGCTGGATCATGTGTTAATTCTGTTGTACTTTCTTGAGGAACTGTCAAATTGTTTTCCACAGTGTCTGCACCATTTTACATTCCCTCCAGCAACGGACAGGAATCTAGTTTCTCCATATCCTTGCAAACACTTGTTATTTTCCCTTTGAAAAATAAAACGGCATCCTAATGGCTGTGAAGTGGTAGCTCACTATGGTTTTGATTTGCATTTCCCTGATAATGTTGAACATATTTTCATGTGTGTATTGGCCATTTGTTTTTAGAGAGATGTCTATTCAGGTCATTTGCCCAGTTTTGAATTGGGTGCTTTTTCTTGAGTTGTGTCTAACACCTTTATAATAGTAAAAGTACACCGTAATAATCTAGACTGTGTTTCTCCCTTCTCAGGATTCCTACAGGAAACAAGTAGTAATTGATGGAGAAACCTGTCTCTTGGATATTCTCGACACAGCAGGTCAAGAGGAGTACAGTGCAATGAGGGACCAGTACATGAGGACTGGGGAGGGCTTTCTTTGTGTATTTGCCATAAATAATACTAAATCATTTGAAGATATTCACCATTATAGGTGGGTTTAAATTGACTATAATAACTTGACATGGAGGAGAAGTTGTGTCTTCCATTTATTGAGTCTTTGCTAATCATGATGGATAAATTACCTAATTTAAGTTTTAGAATAAATATGAGTTAGGTAATATCCCTATTTTACAAATGAACTTCTTGAGGATTAGAGAAGTTGCATAACTTGTTCCAGATCACATAGTTGGTGGCGCTGGGATTGAAACCGAGGCCCGTTTGACTCTGACACCTGTGCTCTTAACCACTCTGCACTCAGGAAACAAAGCTTTACACCAGAGCCGTCATAAAAATGAAAACCACCAACAAAAATATGAAAATAGAATTGAGGCAGTGCCACTCAAGTAGCCTTAAAGATAATCAAGTATAGTTAGTGTAGAATTTCTTGGAATTGTATGTTAGATATTTAAGAACCCCTTCCACTCTAGAGTTGTAATGGATTGAAGTATTAGAACAATTAATTTTTAAAGAAACTGACAAATCAGCCTAAAACTGACTACTTTTGTTAAAATAATCACTATTGTATTAAGTGTAGTTTGTATTCTGTTTTTTGAGGGTTTATAGTTTTCATAAAACTTCATATTAAGCAAATACCCCATTCATCGGCTATGTTCATTTAACAGTGTTAGCCTAGTTAAGGGCTTTACCATATTACTTAACATTTCTTACATTTTTCTCTATAGTCTAATAATTGAGAAAAAGAAATTTGGATGGGTGGATAATATTTTTGTTGATTAACTGGCTTTTCATTTCATGCTACATCTTTGAAATTCACTTAAAAATTTGAAGGAATATAAATTTTACCCCACATTTAGAGTTTATGCACATCTTATCGAAAAAGGACTTATCAGAATAAACAGTGTAGCAATATCAGTGGTGTCCACATAGAAATCAAAATCTTTTCCACTTGGCACTCCCTTTTGTGGGAAAGAAATATGAAAATTATGTTAATGTTGTAATGCTTTTATTAAAAAATAATTCTATACATAAACATTTAAGAATATATTATATATGTTTCAAAGATTATAATTTTAAAAATTAGGCATAGCATCTTTTTTGGTCTAAAATTTTCAATATTTATTTATCAGGTGACGTACCTGCATATGAACCTATTAGATTGTAGTTTTAGTATATTTCTAGGGATTTGATCTCTTAAGAGACACAGTTCTCTGTTTAAGATGGAGAAAAACAATAATGGCAAGGAGAAACAGGGAAAATTTGGTGTGGTGTGAACTAGGAATTACATTAAAAGTTTTCTTCCAGCCATATTTTATAAGAAAAGGTGTGTACAATTTTTGAAAGAGTTTTGTATTTTTAATACCTCTCATGGGTATTTTTCCTCCCCAGGGAACAAATAAAAAGAGTTAAAGACTCTGAAGACGTACCTATGGTCCTAGTAGGAAATAAATGTGACTTGCCTTCTAGAACAGTAGACACAAAACAGGCTCAGGATTTAGCAAGAAGTTATGGAATTCCTTTTATTGAAACATCAGCAAAGACAAGACAGGTAAGTAAAATTGTAATACAAATCTATTCTCTGTAAACCATATCAAGTGATTTTAATTATTAATCATAGTTTACTAATATATCTCCTAATAATGTCATTTTGGGAGCAGGAGGGCAAGAACATAAATAAATGTATCTATATACCTGAGAGCAAAACTGTTATATTGTTTAATGTAGTTTATCAATTTTTCTTCCCATTATATTAACATAGGAAGTAAAATACTATTTATTTGGTAGATGTTCCCTTAAGGATATGACAGGGGAGTGCTGCCTAGTCCAGTCTATGGTATTACTTTTGGCTTTGGTTTCGTTCCACATTGAACATTCTCTTCAGCTCAGCACATATTACACACAGGACTCAAGAAATGTGGGAATTTTTTTTTGGCTGTTACATTTATAAAGTGAAAGAACAGGGGAACACATATTGAGTTCCTATTTTAGAAGTGCCATTAAGAGTCTTATGTTATGTTTCTAGATTGAATTTTGTTGTATTTGAAGTATTTTACTTAGGTAGAACTTTTTTAAGGATATGTTTATTCTTGGAGGAAGTTTTCATTAAAGCAACAGAATGTTTAGAAAATAAATAGAAATTCTCAGTTATTCATTCACTATGTTGTTCTGACAAAAATTAATGCCAGGTTGATCTTGACTTGTTTAAAAAAAATAGCCATATTTTAAAAGTAACTTTTTTCTCTAGGTAAAATGAAATAATTTCAGTTTATTATTTATGCATGAAATAAGTTTAATGTATAGGAAAAATATAGAAAGAAATAATAAATAAGGATATGACAGAATACAATTTTTATATACTAAGAAATTGGTTAGTTTATGTACCATACAAGATGAACATTTGTTTTGGGCTTTGTCTAGTTACGTGTACCTGTGAGTCCAGAAAACTGTAATACTAGGAGTTAAGAAAATTGATGAACTCATTACATGTTGAACCTACAAAAACTGGAACTTTCATTGAATTTTGTAAAGGGGTAAAAATTTAAAAGTAAGCCATCATTCAGTTAGGATATATGTCTCTTTCCTCAGTGGAAATGTACTGCTTCCTAGTTGTACAAATTTGGTACACAGTGAAAAAACAGTGAATTCTATTTTAAGCCTTTTTTTTTTTTCCAGATTAAAAGCTGAATTTCTGTAGTTTGACCATAGTACAAATATCTCATTTTAAAACCTGTTTTATAGGTTAAAGAAAGACTTGACATATAGCACTTAAGAAGAATTAAGATTTTATTCACATTCATTCCCAGGTCCAGAGGCTGGGAGGAGGTTTCATTTTTTTTCTCTTTTTCTTTTGATTGGTCTTCTCTGACCAGATTCCTTGTTTTCTGTTAAGAGAGGAGGTACTCAAAAAACATAACTGTAATATTTATAACTTTCTCTCCCAGCATTTTCTTATGAAAAATTTGCTAATATAGAATTAAAAGAATTTTATTGAAAGCTTCTGCAAACCTACTACTTAGATTATACCATTAACATTTTAACTTGCACTATTTACTATTTGTAACTTTTAAAAAATACTTTTGTAACTACTTAACATTTTAGTTTAAATTTTATAAAGAAAAAACCTAAGAGGCTTTGCCTAATGTAAAGAATTGCAGATAGAGCAGTGATTCCTTTACTTCGATACGCATATGAATGAACTGGGCTCATTGAAATCTAGATTCTAATTCACTGGGTCTAGGTTGGGACCTGTGATTCTGAGTGTCTTAACAGGCTCTCAGGCAATGCTGATTTTGGTAGATGGACCATAGTTGGAGTAGAGAGGCAATAGGAAACAATAAAAGGAAGTCTTGATGTTCTCACAGTGTTGTCCTCCACTTCTCAGTTGATGAGCCTAAAATAGCTGTGTCTTCTTTCCTTGTTCATGGTTACTGTCTCAGAAGTACTAAGTGTTAATTCTTAGTGTTTGATGTTAATGCCTTAATATACCACAGCATTCATAATTAATCAGAGAACTGCCTGGTTTCCTTTTAAAATAGATTTTAGGTTTTATACTTTTTTGTGGAGGGTTGTTGGGAAAGATGTATGTAATGTGTATGATACGGAGTGAATTAAATTTGCTTTGTAGAAGTTTATGTGGATCATCTAATTAAAATATGGAGTGATATAAAGGAATACTTTATTTCTTAATCTAAGTGTGCAACTTTTCTTATATTTAAATCCTGTTTTATTGATATATTTATGTAATTTATGTTGCTAAACTATAACTTGATAATTAGCTTCTAATCTTTGATTTTTTTATTACATGTACTTGTTGATTTTCATCTTCTGTTGAAATTAATTTGGTATTTGCATGCTTTTGAAAGACTTTACAAAGATTTATTCAAGTACTAATTGTGGAGATTATAAAATGAAACATTTAAATTTTATAAATTTTACATCTCCAGTGTTTTGTGAAAATTTTAAGCCCTATTTTCTGCAGAATATTTTGTTACTTATTTGCTAATTTTTATTTGTTATTTGAACAAAATAAGTATACATATCCTTGTTGTATTTTATTAATAGCTACTTATTTCATGCCCCAAGTTTTGGTCTTGAACGTGAACCTAAAACACAAACACCAAAGAAAATTAGTTTCAAGTTAGTAGGAACATGACATTCATTTAGAGCTTCTCATACGTGTAAGTCAGGGGCTGGCACACTTTCTCTGTTAAGGGCCAGATAATAAATACTTTAAGCATTGTGAGCCACAAAGGGTGTCCATTGTATTTTTTCCTTACAACCCTTTATACATGCAAAAATCATTCTTAGCCTTTGGTCAGTACAAAAAATAGATGGTGGCTACATTTGGCCTTCTGATTGTAGTGTATTGATAGCCAATTCTCTGGGGAACTGTATTATTTGATTCAACACTAGAAGTTAGGACAGACTTCTCAACTTAAAATTACTAATGTAAGCCTGTAAGGATTTATAGTAAAACCTTCTGTTCTGTGAAGGGGAAGTAGAAGGGGGTGGGGAGGGAAAATTTCTTCTAGTACTTTTTTAAGGTAAGGGTTGCCAAATATATTTTACCAACTTTAAAAAGCCCTCTGCGTGGCTAGGATATAATGAATTATATTTATTTACAATCATTTTAGTCCATATCTGAACGGCTAAAGTAATTTTTATTTTTTGCTAGTATGTTGTATGTGGTCCCCATGTTTCTCCTTTGTAAAGACTGCTGCCTAGTGTATGTTTATCTAGGCCGTTAGGAATTGCCAGGTTTTCCTGGCTTCCTTGGGTAGTGCATGGCAGTGTGGGCAGAGGCTGTTGAAACCAAAACATTGGCACCATGGTAGTTGGCTGTGTGTTTTCCAGTCAGCTAAAATCAAAAGTGGGGAGGCTCAGTCAAGTGGATGACAGAAGCAGAATTCTCAGTGTATCTGCTACTCCCGATTCAGCTTTTTTGCTTTCTGGAGGTCGCAACTTGAGCATTATGTGAAAGTTACTTTTATGAACTTAAAAATTTTGAGTGATTGCATCCTGGTTTTTGTTCTTAATTTCTCGATACCTAAAATTAGTTGTTAAAGACCTCCATTAAAGAAAACTTTTGACCAAGTCATTTTAACAAACTAAATGGAAGACGTTGTGTGCCATATTTTTGTTTACTGGTAGTTGGATTTGTGTACATGAGAGCACTATTTTGGGCTTTAGCTTTTCATGAGTCAGAAATGGAACAGTCGCGGAGCAGCTGCTGTGCGCTATGCCAGGCTTCCCAGTTAGGGCATTGCTGCACCTCAGTGCCTAAGATGGGCTGTAGTTTGAGAGGTTATTGAGAAATTGGGCATTGCAAATTTGCTTTTTAGAATATACCTTGTTCTTCCCATTCCTCTCCCCCAGGAAAGCTAGTATTCTTGCATCTGTCTATAATTAGGGTGTTTGAAGTGTTATTTCCTTGAAAGAATTTGGGAGAATTTTTGCAGATAATAAGCCATTTGGTAGGAACAAATACCGGTACTTGTTTAAAAAGAAATCTCTTAGTGAAAGCACTATAGCCACCAGAATATGGAATGGTGCTGTTAACAGTTCTTTCTCTAGTATGGAATGCTCTATTACCTTAGTCTCATACGTTTTTAGATAATAGCCTAGCTGAAAATACCGTCAAATATCTTGATTTTTAAAAATTTACATGTACAAAATTGTACACTTTTGTTCCTAATAAGTATTTTCAGTTGTTCTTATGGTTTGGTAACTGACCTTTGAAAATGAGTGTATGTGGCAATAAGCTGAATTCTCAGGAAGAAATCATTAGGTGCCAGTTAAGAGTTTAGCAACTAGCCACAGCTGGGTATTGAATATGTTTCAGCTATACTTTATCTTTAAAAATTACCTACAAATTTTGGCATATGAAACCAGTGTTCTGTGCTAGTGTCAGTAGTTTAAGGTACACACAAGGATAATCTCTTACGTCCATATGATCTTGAAACATGTTAGCAAAAAATAAATATTAAATCTGAGAGAATATGGTAAATAATTAATTCTTTAAAACATAATTTAAATTTCCTAGTAATAAAAATTAGTGAAAAGCCACTTTGGAATAACTGTTTCTCATGTTTATTTTAGCCACTGAGGTCCTAATACTGAATATTTTGGTGGTGGGTAGTAGTCTCTTCTTTTTAATCATCGGCTTCCAATTCTCTCTCTGCATTGCTGGAAACAAGATCATATATTCTGGTGTTGGTGATGGGGATGTGCACACTTACAAAGTAGACTCTTTCAAGCTGATTTTAGAAATAAGTTGCAATCAAACTTCGCTTCTGCTAAATTAATAGAGGACCAAACCCCATTTTTCTCCTCTCCTAGCATGTTTTAAGAACTTCTACATTGACCTTGTAACTTTTTAAAAACAGGAGAAAATCTTTACGTTCTTAAAAAAATATGAGCTTTTACCTGGTTTGTTTAATTTATACATTTAAATTTCTTTCATTAATTTTCAAATTGAAAGAATTATTTGTGAAGATTTCAAATGCTAGTTCATGCTTCACATTTTACATGATATATGAAAGTCATTTTGTTGCCGTAAATTGCTTATATTATTGAACATTGATAGTTCCAAATATATATATTTTTTCAAGGACTTAGGAGTAAACATAATTTCTCTTCTTGAGAATTAATGGTAAATATAAAATGTTAAAGTTTTATATACTGGTACAAGTGGTTATATAATTTAAAGTACCAACATATTTGATGACTTCAGAAAGTGGTTGGAAATTTTTACTTTGCAGTGAGCTTAGCTAGCTAGTCGATTAAATTGATTTCATTAAAAATAAGATACAAATTATCTTGAGATAATTTTTTTTAAGATTTTATTTTTTTATTTTTAGAGAGAGGGTAAGGGAGGGTGAAAGAGAAGGAGAGAAACATCCAATGTGAGAGAGAAACATTGACCAGTTGCCTCTCATATGTTCCCAGACAAGGGACTGAACCTGTAACCCAGGCATGCCCAAGCAGGAATCGAACTGGCGACCTTTCACTTTGAGGGACAATGCCCAACCAACTGAGCCACACTGGTCAGGGCTTGAGATATACATTTTACTTATAAACAATATGCTATTATAATGCCCACTTCTTAACTGAGACTGAGTTTTATGAGTTTAACATTTTACTTTTATGGTAAATAGTGAAGGAGTTCTTGATATATTTTTGAGATTTATAAAAAATTAATATATCCTAAAGAATTGAAGTGCCTTTTTTTCTTTTAACTATTATAAATAAGCAATGGGTGTGCAATGACTTCTGCATGCAAAAATTAAGCCTTAGCTGTCAACTTAACTTCAGTTAATACTTAAATGACCGATTCTCTGTACCTGATTTAATTTAAAACTACAAATCATACAATTGATGTGTATTAGCTTTTGGGGTCCTGGGATCATTTGGTCACATTTAGTTCATAGAAGGACTGATGTTACCAATCCCAGAGAGTTAAAATATTCCAATCCCCATAGTAATTCATTCATTCCTAAAATTAAAATTTAAAACATTAAACTTAAGTGTGCAATAAAATAGACCAGCTTTCTTAAGCACTTAATTCATTCTTTAAGAATACACACAGATACTACATCTTTCACATTAATTTGCACTATGTGTAGATTAGTTATTTGTGTTTCTTCTTTAGATGTATAAGCTTCTTTGGTGGTATAGTTTTCTGGACAAACTAGGAGTACGTCAGTTTAACTAAACACTTGTCCCCATTGGCTGTGGCCTAATTTTTTGGACTGGGAAAGACATTAAAAACTTCGTTGACCTCCATGTGACCATATACAACTGTGTTTGTCATAGCTTTCTTTCTGTGGTCTTAACCAGAAGTCCCTTTTCCCTGTTCAGAGTATTTGAATTAAAATCGAAAGTGTGAAGCCAGTATAATTGGAGACTGCTCTAAAAATTTTTTAAACTTGTAATCAGGGTACAGAATGCACTGCTACTGGTTTATGCTAAGCAATTCATAATGTTTAGGGTTTTATGATGAACAGCCCTCATTTAGCAGTTTTCTTTAAATAATGTAGTTATCCATCTACACATGTCCCAGTTTCACCTCCACTTGTCCGTCCTGGAAATTCACTGGACAGTGTTGTCATTGAAGGGAGAACTCAAGATTCTAGTCTCTTCACATGACCTTTTTTCAAGATGTGTGTGTGTGTGTGTGTGGTTTTTTTTTAAACAAAGGTTAAAATCCTTTTGTACCACTTTTCTTCTTACTTCCCCCTCAGGGTTGGAATGGGAGGGGTGGGGATCAATGCTACTTCATAAAGCATCTGGTCCTTCTAAGTTAAACAATTTAAATCTAACTTTAGGTTTTGATTAATTCAGTGACTAGCAAAGTAAAATGATTGCACTAATACAAGTAACTACGTTTTTTATCATGTCCTCTAATTGCTAATTTAATTTTTTTAACTTCTAATTCCATTGCAAAACTGACTTTAAAGAACAAACCAGGATTCAAGCCATATTTTAAAACTGCATCCCCAGTTTTATTCAAGAAATTTGATGTCTGTTTTAAAAAGAAATTCTCAAGTAAAGCTCATAATTTCAAACTTCTTGCACATGGCTGTCCCAATAAATTATTATTACCAATGAAACAGACTTTAAAGAAGTTGTGTTTTACAATGCAGAGAGTGGAGGATGCTTTTTATACATTGGTGAGAGAGATCCGACAATACAGATTGAAAAAAATCAGCAAAGAAGAAAAGACTCCTGGCTGTGTGAAAATTAAAAAATGCATTGTAATGTAATCTGGTAAGTTCAGCATATTAATTTTGGCAGAAAGCAGATGTCTTTCAAAGGTAACAAAGTAGCAACCACTTTAGAACTACTGAGGTGTGGGCTTTTAATTTGAAATACTAAAAGAAACCCCAGAGGGAGGTGGGTGTGGAGGGACAGGTGAAAATGGTGAAGGGGAATAAGAGGTAAAAAAATAAGTTAAAAATTTCCAGGAAGAATTAAAAAAAAAGTCTTTAAAAAAAATCTGTAGTTTGTTTCCATAATTGGTATATTTTTATTTTTAATTTATGGGAATTAATTATAATTGAGGCAGTTTTGATGGCTATAGACTAATCTACATTTGTCACAGGGTCTAGAAAGAAAAAATACTAAGAAACCGTATAGAGTAATAAGGCTGAATGGCCCAGAAGGTGAAAAAGGGCCACTCTTAACAATTCTAATAACTCAGTGGTGTCAACATCACTTTTTACCGAGGTTAGAAACCTGGGAGTCTTCGGATGACCCCTTCATACTTCTTTTTCACCCCCATGTGGAGACAACCACAAATTCCTATGTTGTTACATTCTAACATCTTCGACATCATTAGTTCACACCTCTTTGGTTCTTCCTGGAACTATTAAAACCTCTTATTTGGTTTACATGTTGCTGCCTTCCTTCACCATGCAACCAGAGAGATATACTTAAATATCATTCTCTTATCTTTAAATCCAGTCACTGACTTCCTGTTAACTATGGAATAAAATCTCAGATTTCATAGCATGTTACAGATGGCTCTTAACATCTTCTTACCCTCCAGCCTTTGGCCTTAGCTCTAAAAACTCCTTGAAAATTTTTTTGTCCTTATGTAAATGAACACCATGTATTTTGCTTATCTTCCCTCAAGGCTTGGCTGTTGCTCTTGTTTGGAATAATAGTATTCTTATCCTCTAGTCTTAATTAACTAACACTCATTCATGATTCTCTAATCTATTCTCTAAGAATCTTTCTTCAATCCCTTAGACTCAGTATAATGCCCTTCTTATGTATTCCCAGCATAGTGTTTTTAACCATTATGTACTTACCCTGTTATTTTGAAATAACATCTTTTATATTTGATTGCTGTACTGTAAAATCTTAGAGAGCCAGAATCATATATTTTTAATTTTTGCATGACCATGGCCTAATGAGGTTCCTGGCACTTAATAGCTGCCCAATTGGATTTTATTGTGTGAAATTTCTCAATTTCCTTTCTTAAATCAACCCATATTAAATTTGGTCTTGCTCAGAAAACATTTTACTCAATAGATGCCATAAACTTTATGCCAAAGTTTAAGATTTTGATGTATGTTGTTTGTAATAAATAATGTTCTGTGAGGATTTGAGGTAAAATTGTAAGTTATCATTTATTGTGCAGATTAAACTAAAAGTAGGTAGTCTTTATTATATGAATTTAAGGTCAGAAATAATGTGGCTCCCAAAGGAACAATAAAATATACATTGGAATATATTTTGTTCCAAAAGATATTATGTGGTCTAGTACCAATCTAAACTCAGAAGAGGAAACAAAGCATGACTGGCATTAATTGTTATTGAAATTTATGAACTCTTGAGTTTTTAGTATCATTATCTAAAGAATATATTAATTTAGAAGGTGTGGTAAAATATAACTATTGCAGTGCATTTTGAAAAGTCAAACTTCTTAAATTACAGTAGCCGTGATCAGATTTAAGTGATTGTTTAATTTTTAATTAAATTTAATTTAGTTTTAATTTTTTATTTTCTCATTATTTTACTATTTTAAATGAATTTTTAAAGTAGAACTATTTAGAATAAAATAAGTTTTGTGCTTTAATTTTTACTTAAACAAAGATGGAATCAGATACTTCTCTAAAATACTTCATTTGTGCAAACTGTATTTTCAGTGCCTATGTATTGTGAATGTCAGATAATTGGGCACGATGAATTGAATCCTTGTTTTTTTCAGTGGACATGGATGGCAAGAATTGACATTACAATTAACATTGTAAATGAAAATATTTTTACAAAATTAATTTTACAATGATAAATAGATACTAGTTTTCTTAGCTCAAAAATGGATGAGTTTAAACAAAATAATTACTGGGATACTACTTTTGTCTTATATGTGTGTATATGAGAAGGACTAGTTCCTATATAAAAAAAGGCATTTACTGCTTTGTTTTATTTGTAACATTTCCCTAATCATTGAAATTATTTAATTTTAGTAAGATTGGAAAGAAAGGAAAATTCAGTGCAATATGAACCTAAAGTATTTGTTAGAATCTTAGAAGAAGATAATGTTAACAGATTTGGGTTTTGTTGTCTCCTAAATACTTGCATTGTTTTCAACTTAAAATGTGTTCTTCTCATCCCTGGCTGGTGTAGTTTAGTGGATTGATTGCAGGCCTGTGAACCAAAAAAAGGTCGCTGGTTCGATCCCCAGTTAGGGCATATACCTGGGTTGCAGGCCAGGTCCTCATTCAGCAGGGGGGGTACACGAGAGGCAGCCACACATTGATGTTTTTCTCCCTCCTTCTCCTTCCCTTTCCTTGTCTCTAAATCTAAATAAATAAAATGATTTTTTAATGTGTTTTCTGTATCCATCTTGTGGCTTTTCCTTTCATATGCTTTACTATTTTATTTTAGTACCTTTGATATTTTTCTTTATAATAAAAGTTGAAATAGACTATGTATGGCTATGTGATCAAAGAATTTGTGATGGTCAAGTGAGGTGAATTTAGATCCTCTTTTAAGTATTCCATTCTAAGGGTTTGTGATTATAAATTAGTGAGGGGATGATGAGCTATAAAATTATTTTTTACATCATTAGAAGTTTCTGCTTTTTACTTGTTAAGATGAGCATGAAGGTTTACGTATATTAAGCTTTGATTATATTGCTGATAAATTGTCTTGTCACATTTTCTCACCACTCTGGGTGAAACAAAACATATTGTGTCAGTAATGGTATCACAAAGTGGGGAGCATTCAGTGAGTGCAACTTGGCAGCTTTATTGGGGAACTTTTAATCATTCAAGTCAATAATGCTGGATTTTATCTTACTAACACATGTTTAAATGTGAGCAGACCTCATTACTGTTCTGTTCACTTTTAAAACATTGGTAATACTTTTTTGAGTTTTAGATGTATTGTGAAAATTAGGTAAATGTAACTTGAAAATGCCCTCTTTTAATTTTGCTATGATTTTTAAATACTAACTTTGGAAGATTTTAGTAATACAATAAAGGAGAAACATCAGTTAGATTTTAAATTCTTTTCAGGATGATGTAGCAAATGTGTTTATATGAATTATCAGCAGAGATGGCTGAAATGAGTAAAGGTCCCATTTTCATTGTTCTTAAGGTGACTTGATTTATGCAACTTCATTTGTTGGGTATTTGTGCCTAGGACTCCCTCTAGTGTCTAGATTTAAAAATATCAGTATGTTAACAAGCTTTTAAAAATAACTATTTAGGTGAAGAGATTTTAAAGTATATTGAGGATTATATTTTTCTTTAATTTTTTAAATTGTACTTTCATATTTAATTTGCTCTAACAGGGACATGAGAAGAGTTGACATTCATAGATCTTGTATTATTTCAGTATTGCACAGTTAAAATCTGTCCTGCTACCATATTCAGAGAGCCACTTTCACATTCTGAATTATTAGGTTGAAAATTACTCTGTTTTATAATCACTTTTACCCAATACTGACTTAGATACATTGCCTTGATCACAAATAGATGTTGACCAAATGGATCACAGTAACCAAGTGGGTATTTCTTTGAAGATGAGGGAAGCATTTGCTTTATATGGCAAACTTTTGAATACTTAATATACTAAAAAGAAACTAAGACGATGATAAGTAAAAGAGAATCTTCTCTAAATTAAATTACCATTTAAGTAATTTAGCTCCATTCTCCACAAATCTGAGTATTACATTTCTCAAAGTAGTGTCTTGTATTGGGTTACTTTAAATTTCTTACTTAAATGATTGAGTATAATTGAAACCAATGCCTTAACACACCTGTATGTAATATTTGAAACACTGGACGTATATTCAAATACTGTTCACTACTTGGTATTTATCTAAATCTAATTATTTTAAATAAGTATTGAAACTGCAAATATTGTTACTATATTTATGAAATTGATTATACTTGCATGGCTTAATATCTAATGTCTAGAAACTCAGGGATAATTAAGTGTAAATACATATTCACACACACGCATATGGATTTTGGTTAACAAGGTGTGTCAATATGTAAAAATTGCTAGCAAATTAAGTTCTGGGAAAATGTCATTTGTGAAGCTTATGTAAGAGTCTGTGCCATTACTTTTCATTGCCTTTGGGTAAAGTCAGTGTTCCCTGTAATATTGACAAAAATATCCTTGAAGAAGACATTAAAGAAGCATAAATATTCTTTCTCAGTATCGATGTTTCCATTAGTTTATCTGTACACCTCAAATCATCAGATATATTCACATTTTAATACTTGTTATATATTTCAGGGTGTTGACGATGCCTTCTATACATTAGTTCGAGAAATTCGAAAACATAAAGAAAAGATGAGCAAAGATGGTAAAAAGAAGAAAAAGAAGTCAAAGACAAAGTGTATAATTATGTAAATACAATTTGTACTTTTTTCTTAAGGCATACTTAAGTGGTAATTTTTGTACATTACACTAAATTATTAGCATTTGTTCTAGCATTACCTAATTTTCTTTCTGCTCAATCCAAACTGTTAGCTTTTATCCTGAATGCTTATTTTAAAATGACAGTGGAAACTTTTTTCCTCTAAGTGCCAGTATTCCCTGAGTTTTGGTTTTTGAACTAGCAATGCCTGTGAAAAAGAAATTGAATACCTGAGATTTATTTCTTGGGGTTTTTGGTGCATGCAGTTGATTACTTCCTATTTTTCTTACCAATTGTAAACTTTGATGTGAAACAAATTAATGAAGCTTTTGAATCCTCCCAAATCTGTTTTATCTAATCACATATATGCTAATTATAACTTCAGTTGAGATTTCACTATTGGTTTTACAGAAACATTGAGGGAACATGAGTTTCTGAGCTTCCTGTAGATTCTTGTAGGCTTTATGTCCTCTATTTTCAGCCACCCCTAATGAATGTAAATTTACACTGTTCATAAAGTTTTTCTTCCTCTTTCCACTGCTATTTGTTATAGTCATGTTCCCCCAAATATTATATTTTTTCTATAAAAGGAAAAAATGGAAAAAAAGGGCAATGGAAGATTATTAAAAGGCCATTTACTTTCCATAAGAGATAAATTCCTACAATACTCTGAATAGCTTTTTCTGTTAATGGAGGTCTGGTATGTAATGAGGATTATAGCAACCATTTGTGGGCTATATTTACATGCTCTAAATTTTTGTAATAATTTAAAACATTTTAACGTGTAAAAATTCTCATAGGAATTAAATGTAGTCCCCATGTGTCAGATTGCTGTTTCCTAAAATAACTTTAAACCTTTTCTTGGACTTCAGTCTTTAAAAATAGTTTTAATTCTGGCATTAAAGATTATTTGAGCCAGTTAGCTTAGTTAGGTGTTAAAAAAACCAAGTTGAAGTCCTGTGTGAACCCGTGAGCTTCACTGTGAGTTTCACAGTGTGGAAAGCATCCCTACGGTCTTCCCGTGTTGTCAGGCATTGGTTGGTCAAAATGGAAACTAGAGGTTTGGCTAGCTCAGCAAGATACATTCTCACTGTGTGGTGGTTCTGCTTACAGATCAAGAACATCACTTTAAAAAAAAGCAAACTTTTAAAAATAAATTATTTTAAATGAGATTTTGGGGTGGGGATGGGGAAGACTAATTTTTTTTAAATAAGGAAAGGAAAAAGTTTCAGAGTCTCTAGTATTGACTAGTTCTCTTAACCTGGCTAAAGTAATATTTCATAAAATTTTCCAAGTCTGGTCCATATTTTAAGAATAATGCTTAAAACTAGGTAAATTAACAAAATGATTATTTAAGTACATTTAAAATTTTCCTTTTATAAGATATTTGATGTGAGAAGGTATGTTGACGTGAAAATAATCAGTGGACTAGGAAGGAGGAAAGTGACTTTAGATTCTGGTGTCTTTACAACTCCAATTTTGGGCAAATCACTTACCCATTTATTTATGTTAAAATAAGTCATCTCAAGGCTATAGCTAGCATTACAATTACGTGATTCACATTCAGTTTACATAAAAATATGCCTGTTTGTCAATCTCAGCGCAATCTATAACTTCTTACCTGTGTTACCATCTTCAGTGCCAGTCTTAGGCAAAATTGTACAAGAGGTGAAGTTTATTTTTGAATATCTTTTCTCAATATTTAACACCCTTCTCCCATGTAAGTATCGTCTTGCCAGCCTACTCTTCTGTATGACCCACAACTTGATGCTTTTCCTTTTAATATGTCTAATTCCCCTACACTCAAGATTTACGCTGCTTTAGATATCTCCTTGAAGACTTCCCATCAGGTCACATCAAAATGCCCTACATCTTACTTCCTCAGGCTCAACATGACCTGACGGATACTACCATGAGATTGGACCTAATGTTTAATTTTGAGGTGGTGGCTGTAGCAATTTAACCTTGATCCTTTGAATATTATCTGTTTGCTGCCTGGTCCATTAGTGACTATTTAGGAATTTTCATGTCTTCTATGAGTAGACAGAACCCTATCCAGTGGAAGAAGAATTTAATAAGGGTAATACTGAAAAAATTCCTTAGATAATTTATAATTAGGACTAGCCCTGGTAACAGTGGCATATTGCATTTTAATAATTAAAATCTTACAATGAAAAATACTTTAAAATTTAATTCATCAAGCTTTTTAGCGTGGTTCATTAATTCCACATACTTGAGTGCCCGCTAAATGCCAGGCACTGCACAAGGCACTGGAGATACTGTGGTAAAGGGGACGTAGTCCCTTTCCTAAAGTAGTAGTGCTATACTCCCAAGTGGTCTGATGTTCTCCTGAGGCGTTTGGCACTTGACCCAGAGATAACATAATGCATATTTTAGTTTTATAAGGAAGGGAGTTGGTTTCTTAAGGTTTCTTCCATTTCTGGAGTAATTATTTTGCTCTGATTCCATTGTAACTGGTTAATCAAGCTACTCTATATAAATTACTTTTATTTCATTGTTTTAAAGGAGGAAACTTGATTATATATTTTTTATTTGGCATAATTGTGTGATTCTATTGGGACAATTATAGTATACATAAAGTTGTATGACATAATAATATTAAAATTCCCAAGTGTATAATATTCTGGTTGGTCTCTTTGTACAAGTAATTAAAATGGACTTTTAAAATTAAATATTGAATTCTAAAAGTTATATTTATCTAAGTAGGAATAAACAGATGCCTGAACTAATTTACAGAAAAGGAAATTTCTGTGTAGAAATCATTATGATTTCTGAAATGCTTTGCTAAACTACAGGTTTATAGAATATCATTTAGGTGGGATGTTAAGACTTATATAAAACCTCTTCTTGTTTCTATCCAAGAGAAAGAAATGGCCAGACTTCAAGAACAGCAGTGCATAATTGAGTGAGGGAATTTTAAGACTCTTGCATTTTTGATGTAGCTGGACAATTTTTTTTGTAAGCAGTGGTAATTTTCCTTTATTATATGAATTTTAAATGATTTGACAAAAGGTTTTCATAGAGATTTTAAAAGGGGAGAGATGATCCTAGAAGTAACATAAATATTATTTAATTATTACAGCCTTAAAGATAAAAATCCTTGTTGAAATTGAAAAAGTGCTAAATTACATAGTCTTAGACATTAAC
Source organism: Tonatia bakeri (assembly GCA_004024845.1). Lineage (NCBI taxonomy): Eukaryota > Metazoa > Chordata > Mammalia > Chiroptera > Phyllostomidae > Tonatia > Tonatia bakeri. The sequence continues at coordinate 75,682 of PVIA01006134.1, forward strand.
ATGTTTGTGGAACAATGTAGCATAAGTCGGTAGTATAATTTGAGTGGATATTCCCAATTAGGAATTCTAGGTTCTATTTTAACTGAGTCACACTGCATAGGAATTTAGAACCTAACTTTCATAGATTATCAAAACCTTTGCCACCTGCACAATTTTGTCCTAGTATATAATATAAAGAAATCTTGTGAGGCATGTTAAGTTGCAGTTTGCACAAATTCATCTCATTTGTATTCCAGTGACTCTTTTTCTCCTAGTCGTTTTTTTCCCTAAACAATATATACACAGTTTTTTTGTAGGCAATAAAAACTGTCATTTACATTTGTCAAAAAGTAATAATTTCTTGATAATTATGTACTAATGGTTTTTAAAAACCTGTCAGTTACTATAAAACTGAATTTATATTTAATAACTTCGTGTTAATATTGGGTAGCATGAAATCTGTTTTGATAAATTCAACAGCATACAACTGGTAGCTCCAAATTCTTCCAGAAAATGAAAATTACTTTCTAGAGATATATTCACATCAGTTTTTAAAACACAGTCATAACTAGATTAATACTTGTTTTAGTTTAATAGTTTGAAGTGCCTGTTTGGGATGATGCTAGGTAATTTAGATGAATTTAGGGAAAACAGTTATTACCTACAGAAATGTGGGTTACAGAGGGTCCACCTCCCCATAGAGCTAAATGGGTTATGTAATATTTTATCCAAAAGTTTCCAGTTCCACTGTCTTGTGTTTTCATGTTGAAAATACTTTTGCATTTTTCCTTTGAGTGCCAATTTCTTACTAGTACTATTTCTTAATGTAACATGTTTACCTGGAATGTATTTTAACTATTTTTGTATAGTGTAAACTGAAACATGCACATTTTGTACATTGTGCTTTTTTTGTGGGGCATACGCAGTGTGATCCAGTTTGTTTTCCATCATTTGGTTGCTTTGACCTAGGAATGTTGGTCATATCAAACATTACATTTAAAAATGACCACTCTTTTCATTAAAATTAACTTTTAAATGTTTATAGGAGTATGTGCTGTGAAGTGATCTGAAATTTGTAATATTTTTGTCATGAACTGTACTGCTCCTAATTATTGTAATGTAATAAAAAGTTACAGTGTCTATGACAGTGTGTATTTCTTCATAGAAATTTGAAACATTTGCCCTACAATTGACATGGAGTAGTTTATAAGCCACTGACACTATAGTGTATTAGTAAATCTTCTTTTTGCAGCTTGTAAGTTAGAAATAGTCTTTATTTATGAAAGGTACTATGAACAGTATGTAAAGGTTTAAGTGTTGCATAAGCTTAAGACCATCTTAGGTTTAAGTCTGTTGCCATGTTAACTCATTTAGAAGTATGTACAAAACAGATCTGCCTTTATGACAAAAAATAACAATATTTATTACTTTTTATCAAAGAAGGTAATTGATACACAACAGGTAAAATTTGTTTTAAGGCCCAAAGGGAGCTAGCAGCAAAATAATGGAAACATTGAATAGGTATGTGTGAAATGCCAATCGCTGTCAGGCTATTTCAAGATCAGAAATAGTCTTCATATATATTATTATTTCTCTAACTGCACTAAAATCATGACCAGATGCTATTTGATTTGTTGTGAACCTTCCTAATGTACCAAATGGAGCCAAAAAGAAGGTACTCCTTCAAAAACTAATAGAATAATGTTCAAGAAATTATTTTACCTAGTTACATGTGAATTAAGTGGCATTGTCAGTAAAATGGAGAAATGGGTTAACAGTAATTGGCAAAAACCTATTAAGTTAAAACCGTTTTAAGTACATTATTTTTTCATTTGAAATTAGGTGCTCATTAATTTATAATTTGTAGTTGGCAACATTATGTAGCTAAGTTTCTATTTCAGTATAAAATTGTGCATAAAGAATTGCTGATAAAACTCAGTATGACTAGAAGTTGAAACCTGTTTTTAGTTCAGTAGGGCAGCTTAAGTATTTTCTACCTGATGTGTATATGTTGCCATTTTAAGTAGAATTATTTTTATATCTGTTATACATAAATAGCTGGCACTGGTTTTCAGCCAAATTATGGTAATGATCAGTTAGTTAGTGTCTTTGGTATCTGAATAATAGCGTTGTTTCATAGCTCTGTATTTCCTAAGGAAATATAAGGCTTCTAGCTCTTTCATTACAAATTCGCCCCGTCCAATAAGTTCTTTGATCTTCTCTGGGTCCTTCACGTCTTTGTTTTTAAGGAAAGCATTCTTCAGACGCCTTTTGAAATAGTCTGCTCCTTTTGGATACTCTCGCCCAAGGTACAGCAACTTAAAAAAGAAAGATTATATATTTCTAAACAATCCATGTCATATAATAGTATTTATAAAACTGGCAACATAATTACTTACATTTTTATAAAGATTCAGTACTTCCCCTCGTAAAGTATTGGCCATTTTCATTTATCATGGATAATAAACCACTTTTATACACAGCATACCTAAAAAAAAGGAAAGTTTCTTTGCAAAGAACTATTGTCAAAAAAAGAAGCAAAGGAAGATTTTACATTTTGGGAAAATGTTAACTTTTTTTTTATCATCACATTAATACTTGGAGCACTTTTATGTTCCAGGTGCTGGGATACAGCTGTGAACACTGGTCAGGTAAGATACTGCTCTCACAGAACTAACATCTTCTGAGGGAGACATGAGAAGCAAAATCTCCTTAGCATCAAAGGAAGACTATTCTGCCTGGTCAAATCTAGAAGGGTGCAATCTTAAGAAAGGCTAAAGAGAAGAAATTGGTGGTGTGAGTCAACCAGGCCCATGATAATGGCAGATGGGCAAGAAGGTGGGCAGTAAAGAGGCCAAGTGGACAACTCAAAAGGGGTTACATGAGCAGGCAACATCCAGTGGGATTATACTATCTTATGTATGATTCGTTGGTGCTGCATGGCAGACAGCTCCTTAAATGGACCATGACAAACAACATAGAAAACATTTCACAGTACTTGCTATAATTGTGGGGATTAAATCATAACATTCCTAACATAAGCAGGCCCAAAGTAAATGTCACTTACAATCTCCTTCAAATTTCTCTAATTCCCATTTTCCCAGTGACCTACAAAAACATTTTTATACTTTATGGTCCTCATTAACATAATTTTTCTTTTGAAATAATTTCAGTCTTACAACATACTACTAGTATTTTTTCCTGAACTATTTGAGAAGTTGCTAACATGCTGTCTGATCCACCTGAATACTTTGCAGAGCCATCCAATAGAAAAATATGAGCCACCTACATAATTTTACATTTTCTAGTAGTTCATATTAAAAAATAAAATATTTTTTAAAGATTTTATTTATTTATTTATTTTTAGAGAGGGAATGGAGGGAGAAAAAGAGAGAGAGAGAAACATCAACGTGCAGTTGCTGGGGACTGTGGCCTGCAACCTAGGCATGTGCCCTGACTGGGAATTGAACCTGCGATGCTTTGGTTCACAGCCCGCACTCAATCCACTGAGCTACGCCAGCCAGGGCTGAAATAATTTTAATAACATCTTTAAAATACTATTTCAATGTGCCGTGCAAGCTACATTTATTGCTTGTTAGTTGCTACCACACTGGATAGCACAGCTCAGAGTGGATTTTCTATGAACAAGGGCATTTTCCTACAGAACAATCAGCATCAGGAAGTTAATGTTGCTGTTACTCCTGTCTGATCCACAGCCTCTTCATATTCTTGCTGTTGCTTTAAAGATGCCCTTTATGATTTATAGCAAAAGGATCAAATTCAAAATGACACGTTGCCCATTTATTTTTATGTTAATATATGGCTAGACTCAGGCTGTGTAGTTTGGGCAAAAATAATACAGATATGATAGTTTGTTCATTTTGCTGTATTCTATCAGGTGGACACAATTCCAATTTGTTACGCTTGATGTTAATTTTGATCATTAAGGTGGTGTTTGGGTTATCCACTGTAAAGTTACTCTTATTTTTTCCCATTGAAGCCTTTGTGGGAAGTACTTTGAGACTACATATATGTATTCCTAAAAAAGCCTTTCATCTTGCAAAAACACATTAAAAATAACAGGGTTAATGGGGGAAATTGGTTTGGGACAGACCACTCAAATCCTATGCAACTAAACAACTACTAAACAGAAATTAGTACCTGGAGAGCTAATTTGGATCACTTGGGTGGCTCTGAGCCTAGCTGCAGACTCATGGAGATGTTTAAAATGCTCAAAACTATTAATAGAGTAGCCTGGGAATGGGAGCCAGGCTGGAGACTAGGAAGGGATCAAACGAAACGAGGAAATCTTCAATAATGATGGGTGTTTATCATGATTGTTGTGATGGTTTCATAAGTGTATGTGTATGCCAGATATATCAAATTGTGTTTGTAATTTAAATAAGTGTAGTTTATGTCAGTTCCTCAGTAATACTTTTAACATGCTAAGAATATGGTTGGGAGATGCTGGGGTACACACGGCACTAGACAGCCATTAGTGGTCAGGGTAGGTGATTCAGTCTGCCACCCGTCAGTTGAATAACATGGGGTATTCCTCTCTGGGGAAGGAGCCCTGAGTTTAAGCACCAAGTGAAGACTTTTATTCTTGCTGAAGTTCATAAATCACATAGGAACCAACATCCATGTTAAAACTTGTATAATCCCTTTTTTTACGAACGAATTCCATAAGAAGCATACAATGTAGCAGAACAAGTTCTTTTCTTTTGAGTTCATAAATCATAGCTTGCTTTCAGTTTTCTGTTATCTTCCTCCAAGTTACTCTTTTTCTGCTTGCCTTTGCGGCATTTCTGAGCTTTCCTCCAAAGACTGGTAAACCTTTTCTGTACTCTTAGAAGTGAAAGACCAAAAAATGCACCTTCGAAGGTCTGCATACGTCGTTGCAACTTACAGACTGAGCTTCACTCAAGACCCAACCTGAGTGGGCCCCTGAGTGGGCCCTGTCAGTCTTAGATCTTTTCTCTTGGGCTGGTCAGATTCCCCAGCCCAAGTCTGGAAGAGTAGAGTCTTCCATTCTCAGGCTTTGCCTATTCAGTGGAAGAGGAACATGGGCCTTGCATTCAGTGTTATGTATATTCAAATTCACTTAATTTATTTTCGCTGTGGTTCTCATGTACATAGTATGACTAAAAACATCCCAGGTCCAGAGACTAGCACTGTTTTGTCCACAAATAAGCCTCCAGTCTCCTGTGCCAGTGAGGGGGTACAGTCACTTAGAAGTGTTGCTTAAATAGCTTTCACTTAATCCTCTTTATTTCATTTTTTCATTTCCAGCTCCAATGGCCTTACAGTGCCTTTTGTAAATAATGCAGTATAAGTTGAGATTTAATGGTGTCCTAAGTCACATTCACCTACCTGCCCTGCAGCTTCCAGTCTTACTGTCATCTCTCTCATTTTTTCAACTTATTTTTATATCTCATTACTGAAAATTTAGTGGAGTTTTGGGAGGGAATGAACTTAGATGGGTGTATTTAACCTACTATATTAATACCTAATTTCACTTTTTAAACCTTGTTTGGCTGAGAGCCATTTTCCAAATACAGTTTAATTTTACTGAAGAATGACTCTTAAGAACCATGTGCTTTTAGGGTTCTAAAATGGCTGCAGAGTAGCTGGAAGCGCCATCCACTTGCTCCCATTCCCAGTTGGGTCTTGCAGGTAAACCACGGAGCAATCAACTCAAAAATCCAGCTGAGTGTGAGTCAGAGCATGTGTGACTGAGTGCGAGCGTGCGAGTGCCTGTCCACTTGGAAGAGCACTCGGGGGCAGGAGGGCCAGGCTCTCCTAGTGGAGTCGCCACCTACTGCTGCCCCAACTACCACCCAGCCTTATGCTTCTGGCTCACAGATTCGGAGCAGCAGCCCTCTTGTGGAATTGTCAATGTCCTCCTCAGGAAGAAGCTGCCAGAATGACTGCGCCTCAGCGCCCAGACTTGCCTCTGTGATTTCTGCACCTGTCAGGCCAGGCTGTGCCCTGCTCCTGCCGCTGGAAGCCAGGCCCTGGGGGACTGTGGCTTCCCCAGCCCCAGGCATCGCTGGAACCTCGAATAGGACAGAGTCTCAATGAGGAGGATGCGGATCAGCTGAGGAGCTGGGAGCGCCAGGGGCAGAGACCACAGTGGGAGCACAGTGGCCAGGAGCCCAAGGCTGAGACGAGGGAACGGTGTGAGCACCCCACCATCGTCCCGTGTTACAGTTTTGCTGCTGGACTCTTCCCTCTCCCACCCCATCAGGACGACATGAAACAAAGAAGATGATGCACACAGGATGTATTCTGTTGACTTGGGAGAGGCAGGGAGAGGTGTTGGTATGAGAGAAGAGTTGATAGGTAGCCTCCTGTATGTGCCCAGACTGGGGTATCCAACCCACCCCTGGAGGCCCTCTCAAAGCAGAGGCTTAGGTGTTGGGCCACTTAGCCAGATGGGGGAAAGTTCCCACCAAGGAATGAGCCAATGGAAAATCAGGTCCCAAGTAAACAGAAGAGTCCACATAACCCACAAAAGGACATTCCTAGAGCACCCAGATCAGGAGACCAAGGAGTCTGCACCATGGGGGCCCTCTGCTCTGGGGAGAGAGAAAAATGGCTGGAGATAAACTCATCATTTCTCCTGCCCCTTAAATGGCAAAGCATAGGTTGTGTTTTGCAGCTACCCACCTTGGGCCCCAGTGAAGGGAGGGTGGCACAGACGAGTCAGGTGAGGAAAGTCTGGAGTGGGAGGCATGGGGGGAGCCTTGGGGGAGCTCTTACTGAGAAGAGCGAGCCCCTCCCAGAGGCTAATCAAATACCTTACCCCGTGCGATACATTCCCCCACCCTCTGGAAACCCCCTCGCCACAACCTCTGAGATCCTGTTTACTACACTTACCAACTTTTTTTTCCTTTTAGTAGTTCGACTCTGTCTTGGTGTTCTCTGTTTTTTCTTTTCTCCCATTCTGCATTTTAACCCTTGCTGAGCCGGCAGCAAAGTAAACATACTCAGGGGTCATCAGAGACTGGCAGTAGGGTACAGTAAACACTATCATGGAAGACACTGGTGTCTCCCCCTCACAGGAGAGCCACAGAAACACCCTCCTGGTATCCGGCAGACCCAGAATCTGGGCTCTGGAAGCCTGCTGAGTACAGGGAAATAATCCCAGACACACTCAGATTAGTGGCTTGGAGGAGGGGGAGCAAACCCACCATCTTCCCTAAGGTCTGAAAGGCACCTGCCATGGGAAATCCAGGAATCACAGCCCCACTTCTGCCAGAAGCCCTCTCAGGGATAGTCGGGTCTGCAGCTAGGCTAAGATTGACAGCAGGCCAGCAGGCAGACACGCAGAGCGGTTCCTGTGGTGACCTGGGACATTTGCTGACACCCCTGGACCCCGTGCTGATAAAAGCCAACTTTGCAGAGCATTTTTGGCCCACCTTGGGAACAGCCATGCCTATTCTACTCTTTCAATTACTCCACTGTTCCCTTCTCTCCTTTTATTATTTTTTCTGTGCTCCTTTTCCCCATTTTCCTCTTTCAATTCATTACAAATAGTAGATCTCTTCCCATTTCTCCTCATAATCACTTTTCTTTGGTCCTCTCGTATTCTTTTACCTTTTCCCCTTTCTCTACTACTCCATTCCTCTTCCTGCTTTCACTATTCCTTGCTCTCTTGTTGTTGATATTGCTGTCAGGGAAGGGTTGCTTGTTTTGGTGTTGACTTTGTGTTGTTTTGCTTTGTTCTACCAGCAGCTATACAACAGCATACAACACATGGTGGAGGATGAGCCTCATAGCCAGGTGGAGGGCAGTTCCCACCAATGGATGGGCAAATAGCAATCAGGACCTAAACACAACAGGGGAGTCCACATAACCCACACGGAGAACATTTCTAGAGCATACATTCAGGAGATCAAGGAGTCTACACCACTGGGGCCCACAGGACTCCTAACACACAAGGTCACGCCCAAGACAGCCAAAGCAAATCGATCTAATACATAGAAACAAACACAAAGAGACGAGTAAAATGGGGAGACAAAGAAACAACATCCAAATGGAAGAAAAGGAGCAATCTCCAGAAAAAGAGCTAAGTGGAAGTGAGGCAAGCAATTTATCAGACATAGAGTTCAAAGTAATGGTTATAAGGATGCAATTCCTATTAAAATGCCAAGGGGATATTCCACAGATCTAGAGCAAATACTTAAAAAAATTATATGGAACCAAAAAAGATTCCAAATAGCCTCAGCAATCTTGAGAAAGAAGAATAAACTTGAAGGGATCACAATACCTGATACCAAACTATACTACAACATCAGTGTAATAAAAAAAAAAAAAAAGTCTGGTATTGGCAGAAGAACAGACATAGATCAATGGAACAGGACAGAGAGTCCAGAAACAAACTCATGTCTCTGTGGTCAATTAATATTAGACAAAGGGGGCATGAACCTACAATGGAGTAAAAATAGCCTCTTTCCATGTCTCTGGTTCTGAGCAAAACAGAATCAGAGACATGGAAATAGGGAACAGACTGACAGCTGCCAGAGGAAAGGGGAGAGGAGAATGGTGGAACGAAGGGGAAGGGATAGTCAAAGGACATGTATGAATGACCCATGGACATGGGCAACAGTGTGGAAACTGGCTGTGGCAGTGGGGGATGGGCTGGATGGAGGAGGGCAAAGGGGGAAAATTGGGACAACTGTAATAGTATAAACAAGAATAAAAATAAATTAAATAAAAAAGCTTAATTAAATTCAGCAAAATTAAAAAAGAACCATGTGCTTTTAAAATAATTCTGAATTAAATCTACATAGATGTAATTTCAAATTGCAAATTATAGCCTGTTTAATTCCTGGGAAAGAACATAGTTTAATTCACAGCTTGTAAATTTCTGCAGGCTTTTATAGATGTGGCTTAAATTGTACTTTTGAGCTGTTGTTCTTTTTACAAATTATGCATAACACAGGATTTTCCCAGCAAAAAAAAAAAAAAAGTAGCCGGATGTAGCTAAAGTAAATTTGTCCCATTCATTGATATGTTCATTTAAACAAATTAAGGCAGTTAATCTTTATTAGTGTACACTGACATTCAGCCATTTAAGTTTATTTTAGGCTTTGGGAGAAATAGGTCTCCTTGGGTTTGCAATTGTTGAACAAATTAAGTGCAGCCAGGACCTGGGACTACTCCTTAACTGTGCACGAAATCATAGAGGTTTCTTTGTAAAGAGTCAAATGAGTTAGGGATAAAAAGAAGTCCCCATCATTCTGAGAATGTGGATGTGTGTGGTAGGAAAGGGGTGGGAGGAACAATCCCCACTGATGGTCTTTTTTTTCTAGTGACTGGGCTAATGAGTGAAGACAACTTCAGTCCTGGGGTAAGTAAGAACTGTCATTTTACTAGGGATTATGGCACTCAAAGCTGTTGTTAATCACTCTTCCCTATAACGTTCAGGTGGCCATCACAGCTGAAAGAAAACTGGCAAGGAAAAGCAATGCAATGTTATTATTTATTGGGTTCTAGTAGATTTGACTCAAACAGATGAAGCACATTTCCCCAAACGAGTTAAACCTAAAAAGCTTCACCCAAAAACTTACTCCAACACACTTGCCAGCACCAAAGGATATGTAATCAGAGAGGTAGGGAGCAAGAGGTTTTGCCTCCGAAGGCTGGCATACAGTTTGATCTAATCCTACCTGGAAGCCAGATCATATAAGTGAGTTGAAAGGAGATAGTTATCCATGTTCAGAACAGGTAGATACTACACCTGTCTGAAGGTAAAGAGGAGAGAACAGGGCATTCTTACTCTATGCAGCTTGCAAGAGAAGTACTAGAGGAGAACCCAGCTCACCGGCAGAATCTCTTAGAGCACAGACTCCCAGAACACACCCCCCCCTCCCAGCCTGTTCTGCCACATCCAGAGCAGTTCCTCCTCCCGGAACAGGGAGAGCCTGGGCAAGTCCTTTGCCCCAGACGCCCACCATTTGAAGGTGATTCAGAACCAATACCTTCTTTCCCCCATGAATCCTAGTTCAGTGGACGGAGGTTTTGTACCATAAACAATATTTTAGTTGAAAATAACTTAAAGCAATCACTTCCATGCCATCGGCTTCAGGCATAGATGAAGTCAACATTGATGTGTTTATCTAACCACCAGCGATTTGGAGGTGAAATGTCATAAACATTCCACACCCTGGATTTCTGTTACAATAGGGATAATAACACTGTAACCCACAAAGACTAGCTCAGTAATATTTATTCATAATACATTTAATCAATGACTTTGGGATAGAGCATTATACAATTAGAATTCAGAGATGAAAAATGGTGCCAATAATTTAAAAGTATTTCCTGTCATGTTATGCTAAAACAGGGGTTTGGGGGTCCTAAATCATGGAGAAATCAGTTGGGCTTTGGAAGGAGCTTAATATCTTAAATTACTAATTTCTTCTAGTTTTCTGTTGGTCTAAGCTGACTGAGTGTTTCTTCACTTGGGGAGAAGACAGATTCTGAAGGTTGTGTTCCTGGTTATCACAATTTTTGATCTTGGGCAAATAACCCGATGAGCCTAACCCTAACCTTCAGCGACCGTCAACTGTAAGAAAGAACTTTGCCCAGGAATTGCTTCAAGTCCTTTCCAGTTCTTGTTTACAGCGGCTCTTAGAAAAACAGGCATATACCTTGCGCAGGAACTAAACAGAACCCTGTGCAAGGAGAAGAGTCCGAAGGTCACTCATTTAAAAATAACCAACCCACTTGGAGCCAATTTACTTCTTTATCTAAATTGCCAGTTAAGCCCGTCACCCCACTGGCAGCCAAGCCGGGTCATCACTGGACCCAATCGCGTAGCTGGGGTGGCCCCTTTCCTTCTGGAAACCCTCGCAAAGATTCTTCGCACTGCAAGGAAACAATGAGGGAGAGCCTGTCAATGTCAGAAGACGCTCAGAAACCCTTTCCCACACACGGAGAATATCCTCGCCCAGAGAACACTTCACCGTCTGCAAACCCCAGGGTCCGCAAAACGGAACAAAACGCCACGGCAGCGGCACTCACGCAATTTCCCGCACGCCACAGCCGGAAAAACTTCAGAAGACTTCCACTCCTCAGTCGGCCAACTAATGAAGCAGGGCGGGGGAGGGGGAGAAACCTGTCAGGGGAGGGGCGTGGCGCCATCCGGAAAAGCCCAGCGCGACTGCGCAGGCCGGCTTGGGACGGTGGTGTCTCCGCGCCACCCCGCCACCCCGCCCCCGCTGGTGCAATTGGGCGGGGCTTGTCGTCCGGACAACCCAAGTGCGTCTGTTCACACAACTCAGCTTGATTTTTGCAGACAGACCACCGAGGTCGTGCTTCGCTCAGCATGGTGAGCAGGGAAAGAGGGGAATCCAGGTTAAGGCGCGAGCATTGAATCTCCTTGACCAGTGTTAAATGATGTAATAAGAGCCTGTCTTATTTTAGAGGGGAGCAGGTCTGTTTAGCAAAGAACCCATACTCCTGTTGGGAGAAAGGCGTTCCCCTGACCCATGGCTTCCCCTCCAATATCCATCCGCGGGACAGGTCAGATGATGTCCTAATCTTTCACTGTGGCTAGGTTTAAAAATCAGTGTCAACCTAGTGGAAATAGGTTTTTTTTTTTTTATTCAAGGTACTCAGCCTGCCGTGAATTTATTAAGTATGATAAAGCTTCTCTTTTTTTCCTGCACTCAGCTGTCTTCTCCAAGAGCGCAAGCCAACGTGCACCTATGAAATAATTTGTTTTCCTATTTTCTTAAATATGATTTCTATCTCTATGATTAAAATCGGAGAAAGTGGAAATTTAATTATTTAATTCATTAATTACCGGAAAATATAAGAGTTCATTCTTTGTGCTTATGCTCTCTGCACTTTGAGCACTATTCAACTACCTGATAGTCTACTTATGATTTGCAAGGAGGTGAGGATATGTACAGTACTTATCCCTAATCTGCTTCACATTAAAAGCGCTAGTGAGAGATGACAATTTGCCCATCTTTAAAATATGGCTACTTGAGAGCAGAGGCAATGCTGTTTATATAGTCTGCTCTATAGTAGTTATTTCAAAGTGGAAGTATATGTTCACTGTTAATTGATAGCAAATATAATACTAAAAATGGAACTCATTTGTAAAAATTATATGAGAGCAAAGTCTCTTCTATTCTTTATATTCTCCAGCATCTTAGAGTGCCTTCTAAATCATTAAGAAATATTTGCTGAATTAACTAAATACATGAACTTTTCAATAAGATGTAATCTGCTTTGTGTCAGTTTTAACATTTATATTTTATACAGTGATAAACTTATGGTTTGAGCCAGTATTTGTCCTGTATAAGACTTCAAATGTAGAAAATGTATAATCTTATAGTTGCATGATCTCCCACAAATTTCTTACCAGAAATCTAAGGAACACGTGACTCTGATCAGGAAATTAGAAATAGCATAACTGAAAAATACTTGCAATTGTAATTAATTACTGAAATACTGTGCTTTCCAAAATAATTTCCACATGCTGCCAAAGAGTATCATTTAATCGTAGCTTTGCCTGCTTTAAATAACTGCTCCTCTTTCTATAAAATAAGCAATCTAATTTCACAGAAAGATTTTTTTATGAGATCATTCCCCCACTTTCAAACTTGACGTTAGTACCAACACTTAGTCAATGATTATTGTGCTTTGGAACCCTTTAATCTAGTGTCTTTCTGACTGGTACTCTGTTTAGTGATAGGGAATTTCATTAAACATGAATTATTGAGTGTCATAAGAAACTGTAAAACTTACTTATAAAAGATGCTTCAGTGAGTGAAATATTTTATTTTAGTTTTTCCTAGACTTGCTTATAGTTTAGCCTGAGTTCTTTTTTAAAAGACTTTTTATTTTAAGATAATTTTAGACTTATAGAAACTTGACAAGATGGTGTAGAGATTTCCCTTATACTCTGTTCCCAGCTTCTTCTAATTTTAACATCTTACATAATCAGGATACTTTAGTTTAAAATATCTGAATTTTTTAAAAAAATTACCAATTCTTTTGTTTTTCCAAATTTCAGGGTCCCAAAGCAACGAAGGTAGGTAGAAATTTTCTTGAAATAGTTTTACAAACACCAATGTTGTATAAACAGAATTTTAAAACATTTTTTAGTTTTATTATAGTTTATATAGAGTTTGCTGAGCTTGCTTTATAGGCATTAATGCTGTTTAAATCATGGAATAATCTTTGTGAGGATTTGACATATGCATATATTATGAAATAATTACCAAAATAAGGTCAGTTATCACATCTGTCACTTTACATAATTACTGTTGTGTGTAGGTATGTGTGTCTGTGCCTGTGTGTGTAGTGAGAACACAGAAGATTTGTCTCAGCAGCTTTTGAGTACACAGTGCAGTGTTGTTAACTGTAATCACTATGCTGTCCATTAGATCCCCAGAACTTATTCATCTTATAACTAAAATTTATACCCTTGCCCAGCATCTGCCTATTTTCTCCAGCTCCTACCCCTGACTACCACCAATTTACTCTCTGTTTTTATGAGTGTGGCTTTTTTAGATTCCACATGTAAGTGAGATCACACAGCATTTGCTTTGCTCTGACTTGTTTCATATAACATAATATGAACCCTCAAGGTTCATTTGTGTTCTTGCAAATAGCAAGATTTTATTCTTTTTAATGGCTGAATAATATTCTATTGTGTATTTTCTTTTTTTATCTGTTCATAAATGGATAAACACTTACATTTTTTTCCCATGTCTTGGCTATTTTGAATAATGTTGCAATGTACAGGGAGGTACAGATATCTATTTGTGATAGTTGTTTCATTTCATAAAGTTTACATTCTATCTGGGGAGGGAAAGTGATGAAATGATATAGTTTCAGATAACTTTCAATATGCAGAAAACCAAGAAAGGCTGCAGTGAAAAATATGTGGTAAGGGATTGTGTTGATGCTGTTTCATAGACGGTGATTAAGGAGGTAAAATTTGAGAAGAGACCTAGATGAAACAAGGGAGTAAGTCAGTACTTACCTAAGGGATCACCATTCCAGGCAGAAGGAACAGTTACTGCAAAGTTCCAGAGTTGGGAATGACATTGTGAGAATGCCAGAGTGGTCAGAAAGAGCAAGGGAGGTAGAAAGTGGATGCTCAAACATGGACTGTGTGTGTGGGAGATGAGCAGGAGCCAGTTCATGGACAAAAAGACTAAGGTGAAATGCTTGGGTTTTATTCTGAGGGTAAAGGGTAGCCTGGGAAAGTTATAAGCAGAAGAGTGATATGCTGTGATTTACATTTTTAAAGGGTCAGTGCATCCTTGACCAGTGTGGCTTAGTTGATTGGCCATCCTCCTGCAGAGCCAAAGGTCTCTGGTTCAATTCCCTTTGGGGCACATGCCTGGGTCTGCAGTCGGGGCAATCGGTATTTTTCTCTCACATTTATATTTTTCTCCCTCTCTTTTTCCTACCCTTCCCCTCCTCTTTAAAATTAAAACATAAAAGTAAAAAATAAATAGTCAATGGAAAATTCACTCTAGTAGGAAGACCAGTTAGGAAGCGACTGAAGCAGATTACATCAAAGTCTTCACAATGAAGTAAATCAACTTCTAGAAGGAAGGAGGGAGGGCTCTCAGAGGTACACAAAAGTTTTCTAAGGATACAAGAATATAGGTAGCTTTATGAAAATCAATTTCTAGATCATCAACTTCCATATTTACCCTTTCCTGGGAAAAATCTAAGTCTTGAAGTCCTGCCTTATATCATGGCATTCTCCCCTTTCACAGAATTATCCTTTTGCTTTACAAAAGAAAAAGAAAAGAGGCATATGTCTCATTCTAAATCTTACTGTGGTTTATTACCCTCAGTCCTCGGTTATGAAACTAATGGATAATTAAAAACATTGATTTTGGCAAACCTTTAATTATTGGACCACGGACTTATTTTGTCTTGTTGTGAGTGGTGAAATATAGCATTAGGAGTTTTGAGATATTCTGTATTCCTTATATATTATAGTGTAGAGTAGTGGGACTGGTAATAATTTTTGTTTAGTGATATCACCCATGAAATTATTCTTAAATGATGATACAAAAATCTATCATAATTTGTTGACAAAACATCCAGACTCCAATAATAACCATTTTAATAAAGATTAAGAGAATTAGGAAAAATATAAATGAGTTTAGTATTACCTTTATGAATTTACATTGCCTTAAAGTTGTCTTTAAAATTTCATATAACTTGAATCAGTATTATTCATTGAAAAAGCTAGGAAATTGTACAGGACTACAGAATAGGTTAAAACACAAGGTATAATGTTGAAAGATCTATCACTGCATTTAAATCAATATGTATTTCCCCCAGAAACCACTGTAATTCATAGAAGATATGAAATAGCAGAAGACATTAATTAGGTTGTAGGGAAAAATTCCCTTACAGATTGATGAATACATAGATGATGCCAATTAAGTTATTCCCAGTTAATTTATTAAAGAAATTTTGATATTTGAATTCTTTTTTAGAAATACAACTTGTAAAGAGACTTTACAAAACTTAGTGTATATATATATATTTATTTATTATTATATATATGTATTTTTAATTCTCACCTGAGGATATATTTATTGATTAGAGAGAGAGAGAGAGATAGATGTGGGAGAGAACATCGATTGGTTGCCTCCTCTATGTGCCCGGACTGGGAATCGAACCCACAATGTTTTGGTATATAGGACAACACTTCAACTAACTGAGCCACCTGGCCAGGATCATATATTTGTATGCGAATTGATTTTATTTGAACATATTCAGAATGGTAACCAAGTACCTCCAGGCATGGAACTGTAAAGAATGGACAAAAGGGTGGCCTATTGCTCATAGCTATGCTTTAAATCCTATTTTAATTTAGAAATACTATATTCACAAACAGGCTTTAGTTGCCTAAAAATTGAGTTCTGGTTTTTATGGAACATTCAATGTTGATCCTAAAACATAAATGGTGTTAAGTCCAGATCATTAAAGTCACATCTTCTTAAAACCAGTAAATAAATGGAATCAACTTCTATCTGGCTCATCATAAATATTGAGGTAGCTTATCAACACATTTATTTGTGCTAAAAAACGAAGTTAAACTGTCTTCTGTAACTGCGATAGGGCCAGTTGGCTTAACTTTGAAAGATGGACTTTGTTAATCGGGCAAATTGTATACATTTTTATACTTTGAGCAAAATCTGCAGCTTTAAAGTTTTGATGAATTTAAAATTAAAACGGGTTAAAACAATTTATCAAAAATTTTTGATTTATTTAATTTTCAATAATATTGGGCTTAAAAGATTGTGAATCAACTTGTATGCTGAAAACAAATAATGCTGACTAAAATATAAATATAGATCAAAACTATCATCTTAAAAGCATTTAAGAGCTGATGAGACAGTAAGAAATAATCAGGAGAAAACCTGTATGAAGACAGGAACTGAAGAACAGAAGCACTGGGTTTATCATGAGGTCATTTATAGAACTGGCAAA
This sequence comes from Tonatia bakeri, assembly GCA_004024845.1. Classification (NCBI taxonomy): domain Eukaryota; kingdom Metazoa; phylum Chordata; class Mammalia; order Chiroptera; family Phyllostomidae; genus Tonatia; species Tonatia bakeri. The sequence continues at coordinate 92,158 of PVIA01006134.1, forward strand.
ACTTGAGCTTTGGTCTTAACAGCAACAGTGGAAGGTAATACAGTGGAGTGATGTCTTCAGTGTACTGAAAGTAAATAACGGCCAATTTAGAATTCTGTAGCAGCTCAAATAGTTTCCAAAAAATAAAGCGAAATAACATTTTCTTGAGCAAAATTTGAGTTTCCCACCTACAAAACAGATTATACATATAAGGTATAAAACAATAATCATAATAATAAATGTGGATTTAAAATTAAACTAAGATACATGGCAAGAAATAACCTAAAATGTCCATTAGTTGGTGAATAAAGATAATGTCTCATACATACATACATACATACATACATACATACAAGGAAAGCCCTGGATAGGCAGCTCAGGTAGTTAGAGCGTTGTCCTGCTATGCCAAGTTTGCAGTTTGGATCCCCAGTCAGGGCACATACAAGAATCAAACCAATGGATGCATAAATAACTGGAACAACAAACAGGTATTTCTCTGTGTGTGTGTGTGTGTGTCTCAAAAGAAAGAGAGAGGGAGGGAGGGAGGGAGGAAGGAAGAAATAAGGAAGGAAAACAAAGACAGAGAGAGAAAAACAAAGAGAATATGTAGTATATCCATACAATGGAATATTTTTTTTTGCCATAAAATGTAAGTATTGATACATAGTATAAACTTTGAAAGCATTATGCTAAGTGAAAGAGGCCAGTCACTGAAGAACACACACTGGATGACTCCAGTTCTATGAAATGTCCGGAATAGGCAATTTATAGAGAAAGTGGGTGAGTGGTTTCCTAGAGCCGGGGCTAGGGGGGAATATGGAAGGGTGGCTGCTAATAGATATGTGGTTTCTTTTATGTGGTGATAAAAATGTTCTGACATGGAAATAAGATTTAAAAATTTTTATACCTTTTTGATAAGAGGTAAATGTAATAGGAGGATCAACAAAAGTTTTCAAGTACATTGCATTAGAATAAGATTTCTGTGGGGAAAGTGGAATGGGAATACCAGTTTAAAGAGAAAAGGGATTAAAATTTTTGCTAAAGAAAATCTTGCTCATATTTTAAAAATTAACAATACTGGCCATCAAATTCCCATGGTATATAGATTCCATTGGATATATTTCAGGCAGTGATTGATACATTGGAAAGAGTGATGCAACAGAATTATTTTATGTCATGTATTGGAAACCTTTGCAGCCACTATGCTTGTGATGAAAAGTTTCCAGTGCCAACATAAAAATGTGTGAAGGGGTATATAGTTTTTCAAAATTCTTTTAGGGAATATATAAACAAATAATTTCAAAAGTTACTGACCAGCTACAGCTGAGGAAGAGGCGCCAGAAAAGAAGTCTGAGAAGGAGAGACCTGTGGGAGAAGCGGCTAGTCAGGCAGTACTAACCAGAGGCCAGATGAAGAAAGTACTTCAAGAAGGAGGAAGAAAACTTTGTAAAAGGATGATGGCAGATGAGTAGAATGAAGGCTGAAAACTGACCATTGGCATTGGAAACACGGCCATCTATAAAGGTCTTTGACAAGAGAGGTTTTGACGGAGCGAGGAAATAGAAGCCTGAGTGGGCCACACAGAAAACGGGGAAATGAAAGCAGGGCCAACTCCTTTTAGGTGATTTGACTTGAAGGGTAACAGAATTGGGGCCAACGATGGAGGGGATGTGAAGTCTGGGGAGAGAGAACTTTATGGATAACGAAAGTTGTTAGTTACAAGTGCCAAGTCCACACGGTTCACCCACTGTAAAGGGACGGAAGGCAGACAAAGATACAGGGAGGTTCCAAGATTTGCTGTGTGAGGAGACTGTTTTCTTCTCACAGTGTCTAGTAATATATGAGGCAATGTCAACAGCTGAGAGTAGGAAAGAGCAGGGGATTATGGAAATTTGAAGAGTGAGGACAACGAAATAGTAAGAATACTGGATGGTGCTTAAAGACTATTAAAATTTATGCTCATAAATTTGAACTCATGTATTTTTTTTTCTGGCAAGGTTTAGCTGCTCATATTGCTAGCACAGATTAATGGGGAGTTGAATTTAACTAGAAGTAGGAATTCACCAGCTGAGCTTCTCAGAAGGAGAGGAAAATAGGAAAGGTGGAGATGTGTGTTAGTGATAATGGTGGTGAACCAACTGTGAAGTCTAAGCTGAGTCAGAAAAGAAGTGTGGGGATGAGAAGGGTTGATGAACGGTGGGAAACTGGTGGGGCTAATGGAGTGGAGATTCCCATGGACCGTCCTCCAGTAAGTGAGCCGAAACTCGAAGATGGTCATCCAAGAGCATGTATCCCAAGGATCAACCACTCTTGATTCCTCAGTTTAGATGATTGTCTTCTATTTATGTGATCTTCCCTCAGGGAAAATGGAGGGGAGGTGGTTAACCCCAAGATGGTTCTCAGATCTGTACCCTGTAGCTCCGATCTCTTCGATAAACCTCAATTTTCTAATTTTAATGCCTGCAGCATTGCCTGGATGCTCTAGCACTAATTGTATTTAAACTTCTTTAAATACTTTCTCTTACACATTTACTTGCTCTGGACTATCCTTCCTTCCTTCCTTCCTTCCTTCCTTCCTTCCTTCCTTCCTTCCTTCCTTCCTTTCTTCCTTCCTTCCTTCCTTCCTTCCTTTTTTCTTTGAACTCTTCTTTGTCTCCTTCCTCTCTTGCCCCTAATTTAATTATTATCTGATTATTGGATCCACTCTCCTATCTGCATTTTGGGTCATGACTTAACTATCGTTAATAGTGACCAAAATGGTATTCTCTTTATAATCATTTTTTCCCAAATACCAGGTTTGTTTTCAAAATTACATTCTTAAACCATAGCCCTTCTTGAAAACATTTAGGAGGTTTCTTTTAGAATAATGTCTGAACTCTATAGCCTGGGCTCCAGTTGCCCTTCCATTCTCATTTCCATATTGCCTCTTCTTGGAGTCTTCCCCGGGCCCACAGAGCTTGTTGGCCTCTCCGGGGCTCTCTGAACTCTGTGCCTTATGCCTGTGTTTCCCTCTTTTAGGGATATTTTCCCCTCATATCTGAATGTTAAAATTTGGGGGGCACAAACTTAAGTACTATACATACTCTATACAATTTTACTTGATCCTAGTGGTTGAAAATAATCTCTCCTTCCTCTAAACTTGCAAAATTATTCTCTGTATATCTTCTAGTCATAAAGATTTCTTTAATATTTATTGACATGCAGTATTAAAACTGTTTTTACATGTATTTTCTTTTAATCCTTACAACAGTGAAATGAGGTTCCATTTAGCACCATTTTAAAGATGTGAAAACTGGGGAGGAGAGAGTTACTTAAACTGTTTATGCTTGTCGCTGTCACTCCTGGTGTTGAATGATTTGTGTGCTTCTTTTTGTTATTTGCTCTCACGTGTTGTCCTTAAGGCACTGAGTCAAGGCTTTTTGCACATACTAGGTGGTCTTATTTGAATGAGTGAAAAACAGGATTTATGGAGATATTTTTCATAATTATTATTTGAGGGATATATGTTTTTAAGTTTTTTGGGTTAATAGCCTTTTTTTAATATGTGTTGTTGCCTTTGTTAAAAACCTGGCAATAAGAAAAAGAAAAGCACCAAAGCCGAAAACCTGAAGCTGCTACAGGAGGAGGAGGAGAGGCGCCAAAGAGAGGAAGGTACAGAACACAGTGACGCTCTTCACATGCAGCTGATGCCAGCCGCAGGCTGTTATTTCTGCAATCCAGTCAATACACTTCAAAAGAATTTCTCAAAATTCTTTAACTTTTCAAATTCAATTTTTTTATGATAGGTGCCTACTATTTAAAGGGCACCCACAAAGGCGATAGCACACACAAATCACTTTCAGATATATTTTGAAATGGAGTTGCCAGATAAAATATGGGATGCCCAGTTAAATTTGAATTTCAGATAAACAATAAGTAACTTGGCATAATTTACCCCATGCAATATTTGGGACATACTTAAACCAGAGAAAAAAGAAGTTCATTATTGATCTCAAAGTCGAATTCAACTGAGCATCCTTTAGTTTGATGTTGATTCCGGCAGTCCTGCCTGAAGTGGTCACACTTACTGATGAAATAGGGGCATTGGTGCTGCCTGTGCGGTGAGAACTCTGAAACTCGAGCTCATTAAATAAGGGAAGTGCACCCTAGCAGGACAGCACACAGCGGTCCCGATTTTTATAGTTCCATAATTTTATTTGCCAAATGTAAAGAGGACTTTCACTCGTTAAAATTATCAATTAAAACTACTAAAATGTTACTTAAAATACCAAAAATTATTTTAAAGATCTGAATATTTCAAGTGGTTGTAGCTTTTAACATTAAGAATATCTATGGATAAAATTCGAGTTTTAAAAATCTGTTTTTCAGGTTTCATGCCAATTTTTTATATGTAAATCCTTTTTAGATGACTCATGATAAGAATAGAACATCAGGATCTAGATCTTGGGAAATGTTTTATGATATTGATTTAAACTCAGATTCTTCAACATATGTATCATATTTTCTTTTTAATAGTGAAAACAAGAGAAGCTTAAGGTTATTGCTTTGATGATGTAGATATCACAAGGTTGTGGATATCTTAAGAAGATGTGACCTCTCCTTAATTACCCACAATAGATGTGTCATTATTTTTTTATTGGCTAAAGTCATTTTTGGATCATTATAAACTTTTGAGAGAAGAAAGATATCATTATGGGCCTATTCTTTTTGGTCAGAAAATTTAGTCATGTTACTTTTTTTGAAAGAAATCTAGCATTTGTCTTAGTTCTACTACATCATAAAGGTTGTGACTTCTATAAACTATATCACCATCATTATATCTTTCAAATATTTGAAGTAATATTTAGGCTTTAAAAATAGATTGATTTTTATCACTGTGAAAAAAATTTTTTGTCCTTTAGAGGAAGCCCGCGTGAAACGTGAAAAAGAAGAGATGGAGAGGCTTGAAATGGAACGAATTGAGAAAGAAAAATGGCAACAACTTGAAGTGAAAGTAAATAAACATTCATGATGTTATCAATGAAGGCAGACTTTATGACTATCAGATCTCTTCGGCTACTTAATATCATTCTCCTCCAGAAGCTACCAGTAATAGTTAGGCCGGTATGAACTGGCTTGACTCATTTAATCCTACTGTAAAATTAATGCCATCGTCATCCACACTTCACAGATAAGGAAACTGAGGAGTAGAGAAATCAGGCAGAGTCAGAGCCAGGACCTAGACGGAAGTAATCTTGCATTGGAGCCCACGCTTGTAAACATGAATTTATTGTTCTCAATCTGTTTTGTAGAAAATTGAACAGGGACCAAAAGGAAAAAAAAATTTCAGTTCTACCCCTCCTTTTTTTGTTTCACTTCTCTTTTTCACCAGAATTTTCCAGATCAGTAGTTGTAAAATATTTTGATCTCAGGAAAAAAAACTCATTGCTCTTAAAAAAGTGAAAAAGCCCCACCAAGGAGCTTTTGTTTATGTAGGTTACATCTATTAATATTTATATAGTAGAAATTAAAACTGAGAAATTTAAAAATATATTAATAGACTTAAACATTGTTAAAAATAAACATTAATATAGGTAAGTAAATATGATTCACAAACTTTTAAGAAGATAGGTATATATAATTACATATACATAGTGTATATTATTTAACTATGATTGACATATAGCATATTAGTTTCAGGTGTGCAACATAATGATTTAATACTTGTATATATTGTGAAATGATCACCACAGTTAAGTCTAGTTAACATCCATCAGCACACATTATATATATTTAAATTAGGGAAGTGAGTGGCATTGCTTATATTTTTAAAATCTCTAATGTCTGACTTAACAGAAGATAACTGGATTCTTGTATCTACTTCAGTATTCCATTGTGATGTGTATTTTTGATTGGAGTATATGAAGAAAATCTGGCCTCACACAGATATGTAGCTGGAATATTTTATTGCCTTTCAGATAATTGTGGATATTTTTTATTACTGTACCCAAAATCAATAAGTGGTAGTTTCTTAATGTAGAATCTGAAACCATAGCAATGAACTTTTCATACTCTGTTACACTAAAACTGTCACCTGTCTTACACTCTGAATAAGTCTTGTTTCCATGCATGATTTTGCAGTATCATATATTGGTTGCTTGGAAAAATTGGTTCACTGAATTAATTGCTTCCAAATATTGATACATTTTTGTTATTCATTATCAAAAAATCACAAGCATTGCTATCTACAATCAAGTCAGAAAAGTCCTTAAGGATTGGGAAATTCTCAAACTCACAGTGGTAGATAAAAGTTTTCTAAAATTTGAAAATTATTCAAAAGCTTGAATTTTATCGTTGGCAACAAATACTTTAAATTGTTCCCTAGAAGTGACATGCTCCATTCATTCATTTTTGAGAGAATGTCTGCCAAAATACTCTAATAATTGTACAAGTGTTTCTTTCTCAAGACGGTATTGTCTGTCGCTATGCAGCAGACATGCTTCATGCATACTTCCCATTTTATCACACAGGATATTACAAAGACTTACACTCAAAGCTTGACCTGTTATGAAATGAGTAACTTTTACTGGTCCATCAGGTCATTCTTACATGACACTGGCTGTTCATGACCCCCGCCCCTGAAAAATGAGACCACAAGTACAGTTTGTGCCTTGATTGGTGCTGCCGCCATGGTTTTACACCAGCTCTCAAAGTCAGTGCAAATGTGTGCACAGTGAAAAAGACAGAGTCTTAGTATTATTGTGAAAATAGGGTTGACTTCACACATCCCAAAAGGCCTTGGCTGATACACCATGAGTGTGCAGAACACACTTTGCAAACCACTGTTTCAGAGGAAACCTTTTAGAAATATCAGTTACATACAAATTAATTTTAGTATTCATTCTGAAATGAAATACTTTGCCAAGTAAAATGTTGATGCTACTGTGAAACAAAAGCTGAAATTAAAGAATAAATTAATGTATCTTCATGCAACAGGATCTAGAAAGAAAAAATGAAGAACTTGAGGAACTTTTTTTGTTAGAGAGGTGCTTTCCTGAAGCAGAGAAACTGAAACGAAATAATAGATTGCTTTCTCAGGTAAGGCTGAATTTTTTTTTTTTTTTTTAGCTAGTACTTTTGTACCACAAGAGGGAGTTGTAGTCTGATATCCTTTTTAGTTCCAAGAAACTTTAAATATGTCTATAAAAAATCTCTGATCTGACAGAGTTGTTGCAGCAAAATAAATTCATCTAGCTTTGCACAAAACTATTTGTCAGTAATAAGATCCTTGAAATATTTATATCCCTTGACTCAATTAATTTTTGGAATCTTCACTGAGGAAATAGTCCTAATCTAAAATATAAAAATGTTGGGTTTAAGGCAAGTCTAGTGTTGCCCCAAACAGTATAGCTTTAGGAACAGCATAGGTGATTATCAGGAGAAAAAGGAAAAACTGTAATAATACAATGAAAGATGATTATGGTATAATGTTAAGTGAAAAATTGTAAGTGCAGTGTGGTTACAAATGTGGAATTTGCATAGACTAAAAATGAATGGAAAGGCTCATACTAAAATGCCCATGGTGATTAGCAGTTAGTAATGCTTTGAGACATAGAAATTAGCCCAACTGTTGTCTTTGGTTAATATAGGAGCTATGCGATAAGAGAGGAAAGCAAAACAAAACCAACTGATACACGATTTTAAAAAATTAAAATATGACAATAAATCTATTTGAGTTACTGAGGCTTACAAATTATTTTGCTGAAGAGGAATTTGGTTACTTTAGAGATAAGTAACTAGTTAAGGTCCTAATGTATTTCTGCCCACATTGAGAAAACTAGGTTATGAGAACCGATACTTAAACAAGAAGTAGTTTAACCTTCGGCTGAAGCTTCAGCAGTGTGAACCCCCAGATGTTCTTCTCCTGCAGTGGAGGCACTACATTCAGTGTGACGGGAGCCCCGACCCTTCAGTGGCCCAAGAAATCAATACTTTCATTAGCCTGTGGAAAGAGGAAGCCGATGAGACTTTCGAGGAGGTCATTGCGAAGAGTAAACTGGTGCTGCATGTGAGTGCTCAAGGATTATTCCATAACTTAAAATTATTTAAAGTACAAGTTGATTTAAAAAAATAGAAATAAGACATGGTATTTGCCATTAATATTCGCCTCCTTGGCTATGGAGAAAAATATTTGCTAATCTTTTTCTCTTTAACTTCTAAAAACCTCTTGATACCTGAGATGAGGTCAACATAACATAAATGTGAAGTATTTACTGTATTTGTGTCTAATTCAAGTAAAAAATTAAGTTGCATCCATTTATGTTAATGATTGAGGGAGAAAGTGTGTAATTTTATCTTCATCTGCATCATCCACTATTCATTGATGCACACACATGTATTTATTGTTAACTGTGTGCCAGGCCCCAACCCGTTCAGGCAGTGAAAGTACCGAGATGAATAAGAATTTCCTAGGTTCTATTTGTGCAAACAGGATGCATAGAGTAGCCTGAGGAGCTACCACTTTATAAGCACTTAAAAATGTTGGAAAAGTATTTTAAATGACATTTAAGTCCATTGCCTAGAATAAAAGAACATAAGGGAAAATCTTGGATGTCATAAAACAACTTAGAAAAGTGGGCAAGTGTAGAACTCAGGGTCTTCCCAGAAAGTATCTGTTAACCCCTGGTGGCTTAGCTTTGGTTTAAAGGGCCATCAGAGGCAAAGCCAATGTTATGTGCAAGGTGACAAATGGATCAGAGACCTCTGTACTGCTGGGAGCCGCAGAAAGGTAATGTGGATAATAGGGGAAAAAACTCCTCTGCAAAGGGAAGTGATACGAACTTGTTTTGCTCATCTTTAGCTTAATAGCGGGAAAACAAAAATGTGTCTCGTGAGAATTCTGAATTAGGAGTGAATCAGAAGTTGGATTGGACGGTTTACCAGATTACATACAGCACAGAGAGATAAAGAGATGGAAAATGTGAAAGAGCAGTTGACATACATGTATGATAGAGGAAGAAGGACTAAAAACTGATTGAAAAGGAGTACCCGAAGAATAAGGGAATGTAGTCAAACAGATGCAGCTGGCAATTTCTCAGAATTGAGGAAAGAAATGAACCCTCTGATTCAAGAAATACAACAAATGCCAATTTGGGATAAATAGAAAGAAATCCATACTTAGACACACCTACATAATATTAGAAAGTAAAAACAATTCACTTTTTTTATCCCGTTATACTTTATGCTTTTTTAAAATTATATTTTATTAATTATGCTATCACAGTTATCCTGATTATCCCCCTTTTCACACTTCCAACCAGCAACCCCCACTCCCTCAGGCAATCCCCGCACCATTGTTCATGGCCATGGGTCATGCATGTAAGTGCTTTGGCTACTCCATTTCCTGTGCTGTACTTTACATCCCCATAGCTATTCTGTGACTACCTATTTGGACTTCTTAACCCCCTCACCTGTTCACCAATTTCCCCACTACCCCTCTGATCTGGCAACAATTAAAACACTCTGTATCTATGATTCTGTTTCTGTTTTTCTTTGCTTAGTTTGTTTTTTAGTTTCAATTGTTGATAGATTTGTATTTCTTGCCATTTTATTATTAATAGTTTTGATCTTCTTTTGCTTAAATAAGTCTCTCTAACATTTCATATAATAATGATTTGGTGATGATGAACTCCTTTAGTTTTTTCTTGTCTGGGAAGCTCTTCATCTGTCTTTTGATTCTAAATGATATCTTTGCTGGATCTAGAAATCCTGGCTGTAGGTCCCTGCTTTTCATGACTTTGAATATTTCTTGCCCTTCTAGTCTGCAAAGTTTCTTTTGAGAAATCAGCCAACAGTCTTATGGAAACTTCCCTGTAGGTAACTAACTGCTTTTCTCTTGCTGCTTTTAAGATTCTCTCTTTATCTTTAAACTCTGGCACTTTAACTATGATGTGTCTTGGAGTGGGCCTCTTTGCATCCATCTTGTTTGGGACTCTCTGTGCTTCCTGGACTTGCATGTCTATTTCCTTCACCAAATTATGGTAGATTTCTTTCATTATTTTTTCAGTAGATTTCCAATTTCTTGCTGTTTATCTCCTCCTTCTGGTACCCCATGATGTGGATATTGAACCAAGGCTGCTTATACTATCCTTGTTTTTTTGGATTCTTTTTTCTTCTTGTTGTTCTAATTGGTGGTTTTTTGCTTCCTTATGTTTCAAATCATTGATTTGATTCTAGCTTCATCCACTCCACTGTTGTTTACTTCTATGTATCAGGTAGAGCTGCTTTGACTCTGTGTCTTGGTAGTATGGCC
>PVIA01006135.1:0-53744 GCA_004024845.1 Tonatia bakeri
TTCTAATACACAATGCAAAAGTTAGAAATGAAAGGAGAAATAGACAAATCCACAATACTAGTTGATGTCAGCATCCCTTGCTCAGTAATATATACAAGTAGAGAATCAGCAAAGAAATAGAACTGAACAGCATCAACCAACTGGATCTAAGGACATTTATAGAACACTCCACTCAACAGCAGCAGAATACAAATTCTTCTCAAGTGTGCATGGGATATTCACTTAGATAGACTTGAGTGTGCAGAGGGAAGTTTGACTCTAAGGAAGAAACTGGAAAGCTCATTTACTTTTCCAAGCTCCATCTGAAGGAAGAGTAAGTTACAGGATAATGGACTAAAACTGGAAAGCCTGAATAGCAACCAAGACATGATAAATTATCCCTGCTGGAAAGAAGGATGCTCATATGGCAGTTTCTTGCTATAGGGCAATTTGGTTTGTTTCATTAATATTCCTGCCCATTATCTGCCTCAGAGGCTCTTTCTTAGTGGGAAGGAACAACCTGGGTTGTTGGTTTATACATTGATAACCAGCAGTGCACACAGACAGGTCAGACTTTGGGTGTGATGACATCTCCAGAGTACTACCTACTCTCTTGAGACCCCATCTAGACTATCAGATGATCCTACCCTTTTCTGGTCCACAGACACCTCTCAGCACCTGCTTAAAGCTATGAACTCTCTAGAAAAAGGTTCTCAGGTGTTTCTGGCAGAGGCACACAACCAGTATATATCTCATAATGATGCCTACAATTTTGAGGGGTCTCCTGAGGGCACAGGTTAAGAACTGGGGGCCCCAGGATAAAAACCCAGGCCTCTGAGGGCATCTTTATTTTGTCTCACAAAGTACCACAGAATTGTAAACTTCTAGCCATAATGGAGTGAGAAAATCTATTTCAACAGGAGGTGAAGTATCCAATTATATTTCTTTACTCTGCAGAAATTGCTGACAGAAGGGCTTCCAACAAATTTTCATCTTTAATCTGTCAACCTGTCCTGGACTAGGAAGATGGGGAGCAACCCACAGCCAGCTTCTCAGATCTCACCTACCTTTCCATGTTGAAAGCAAACAGAGCCAGGACAGCATGATGGATAGCGGGAGAGGGCAGTGTGGGGAGGTGAAAACAGCAGGGATTTAGAATCAACTTCAGCTAATTTATAGGGTTGTTATGATGGAGGTAAATGGGAAATAGCTATGAAATGTGTTATTTAGGTTCAAACTGCAGTTAAAATTCATTTAAAGCTATATATAAGCCATTCTGCCACCATCACAGTAAAGATTAGTTCAAGAGAGAATCATCAAAACATGTAAAACCTAAGTGAGGAATTTTAATGAGGACGGGGATATTTGCTTGGACATAAAGTATCTCCCCATTTTGTAGCCAGCACCAAGATGGCCCCTAATGGTCCTTGACTCTCAGTATTCATACCTTTGTACAGTTCCCTCCACCATTGTGTGTGTGACCTACAGCACATGGCAGAAATGATGCTATGCCACTGTCAACATTGGTTATAATAAAACTAGCCTCCATCTTTGTCCCTCTGTCCCTCCTCACTCTCTCATTACCAGCTTTGGGAAAAGTCATGTTCTAAGCAGCCTTATGAAAAGGCCCACTTGGTAAGGGACAGAAACCAACCCCCCACATGAATGAGTTTAGAAGCAAATCCACCAGGTTCCTTAGGAGACTCAAGTCTCTTCTGAGGCCGTAGCCCCAACCAACAGCTCAACTGCAATTTCATGAAATAACCTTGAACTAAAACCACCCAGATTCTTGACCTTCAGAAAGGGTGTGAGGTAATCAATGTTTGTTATTTTAAGCTATTATATTTCAAGGTAACGTGTTACATGGCAGTAAATAACAAACCCTACAAAATGTTCATAAATTGCAATGAAATAATAACTATGCAGTAGGGAAATTTGAGAAGACTTTGATTGAGTGATCAAAACTAACATTAGCAATTAGGGACAGATGGTATCCAGAAGGGATAGCCCAAGAAAGGAATAATATCACCTATGCAGTATTCTAACCATGAATGTATAGCACCAATCCAACCATAAGGAAACATTAGAAAAACATAAAAACATGAAGAACACGAGGACTGTTCTACTGAAAAAATGGGAGAGTGGGGTTGGGACTGTATTCTTTAAAAATGGCAATGCTGCCCTGGCTGATGTAGCTCAGTGGATTGAGCAATGACCTGCGAACCAAAAGGTCCCCAGTTTGATTCCCAGTCAGGGGACATGCTTGGGTTGCAGGCCAGGTCCCCAATATGGGACACATGAGAAGTGACTACATATTGATGTTTCTCTCCCTCTCTTCCCTTCTATCTAAAAATAAATAAATATATCTTTGAAAAAAATGGCAATTTTTTGGCCTGGTTGGGTGGCTCATTTGGTTGGAGCACTATCCCATACACCAAAAGTTTCAAGTCAGGGCACATACCTAGGTTGTGGGTTTGATCACCAGTCAGGGTGCATACGTGAGGCAACTAATTAATGTTTCTCACATAAATGATTATTTCTCACATCAATGTTTCTCTCTCTCTCAAATCGATACACATATCCTTGAGTGAGGATTTAAAAAAATGGCAATGCCATAAAAAACAAAGGCTATACTCTATTCCAGATTAAAGAAGATTAAAGAGACATGACAACTAAATGCAGTACATGAGCCTAGACTGGATTCTGTACTGGAAGGTAAAATGCTATAAAGGACATTAAAAATTAACAAAATTGTCAATTGACAAAACTGGCTGGGGTGAGGGCAAAATGCAGACAACTGTAATTGAACAACAATAAAATAATTAAATTTAAAATACCAAAAAAATGAATTCAAGTTTAAAAAAACAACTGGAATACAGACAGTATGTCAGGTAAAATATTGTATCAATGTTAAATTTCTTTAAGTTGATAACTGTACTGTGATCATGTAAGAATATGTCATTTTTCTTGGGAAACTCACACTGAAATATTTTATTAGTAAATGAACATGATATATGCAACTTACTTTCAAATTATTCTGGAGAAAAATTTGTATATGTAGAGAGAACAAATGGAACACAATCTTGACAATAGGTGAATTCAAGTAAAGGGTACACAAGGTGTTTGTACGAATCCTAATCTTTCTGTAAATTTGAAATTATTTCTATTTTAAACATCAACAATAATACTTCTGTGTTTAAAACTTATTTAAAAAAACCCAAAACCCCTTATTTAAACCACAAAACTACCATATAAATTTTAGTCTCTGTTAGAGAAAGAAACTGAAGGAATATCTATGAAGTTTTTCTCATGAGATTTTTTAAGTGATACAAATTACCCAAGTAATAATAAAATAACCCAAGATCAATTATATACAACACTTTTACCGGTAAAGCAGTGAGACTTTCTCCCAAGCTCAGTGTAAGTAGGTGCTGAAGATAAACCATACCAGCAAAGTATCTACCAGTGGGATCCACCTTCCCATCATTGAATCGATTGTTTTTCTTGTCTTTCTCTACTGTGGCCAGGACAGTGACTGACTGATCTTCCCAGTTCAAAGCACAGAACTTTGTTCCAATTGTGGCGACATAGCCTCCCAACTGGCGGAGAGCCACAGAGCTGACTGGGGCATCTGCAGAGGCAAAAGCAACAGTCAGGATGCAGCAAGCAGCCCAGAGCCAAAGAGCACGCTGAAACTATCCTGCCACCTGGCGTCTCTAGGAGGATTGCAGTTCTTTTGACAACCGGAGTGGTCTCTTCTATCTGTTGAACAGTGAAGGCTACATAACTGAGTGTATTTGTTGACAATAAACTCCATGCGCTGTTCCCGGACGGCAGGGACAGAAAGGTGAATGAAGTCCAACTCTATCGGAAGCTTCCAATCTAGCAGAGAAGTTGAAACACAGCAGCCACCACACTTTGGGGCAGGCACCACATCAAGTTCAGAGGTGAGATTCCTAATGGGGGTTGGGGGGCGAGGTAGCACCAGAGCAGCTGTCACAGAACAAGAGATGCCCAATTTGCCTGACCTCCAGGAAATTCAGAGACAAACTGTTTAGTTCTAGCAACAAGACAAGGTTTTGTGACAGCCTTCTCTCTCTCCAATAGAGGACTTTCTTTTTTAAGGGACCCTATTTAATTAAAAATTAAATAATTTAAAGTAAATATTTATTCAATGTAATTAATCAAATAAAGTTCATTTGATTAGAATATTTTATTGGAATGTAATTAAATTTAATTAAAATTTGTGTAATTAAAAATTGTTTCTCAAATCCTTTTTGGAAGTAGGCAGGATAAAAGTAATAAACAGAAATGTAGATGCAGTGATAAAACAGTCACATGTCTTCATTATATTACTATATTTTGTAAGTTTAGGTTTTCTGGGTTTAATTTTTTTTTCTGTGTATAAGGAAACTTTTTTTAAGTGGAGAGATTGATTACCGTGGTGGGCAGTCATGGGAAACAAATCTTATTTAGTGCAAGGTGCTGAGTCCTCGGGTGCTCTGGTAGCAGCTCCCAGCTAAAAGCCCTGTTCAGAATATTTTGAGCCACTGAGGATCCCAGGGAGAGTGCAGGACAATATTAGGCAGGTGACATTCTCATTAGGGATCTCAGCCTGTAGCTTGAGGCTTCTTTTTTTTAAAAAAAAAAATATTTACTTATTTTTAGAGAGGAAGAGAGGGAGAAAGAGAGGGAAAGAAACACCAATGTGTGCTTGCCTCTTGCACACCCACAACTGGGGACCTGGCCTGCGATCCAGACATGTGCCCTGACTAGAAATCAAACCAGTGACCCTTTGGTTCCCAGGTGGGTCCTCAATCCACTGAGCTACACTAGCCAAGGCATGAGGCTTCTGTTAGTTTTCTAAGTTACTGCTGACACCACAAACCCTTTCCGTGCTTTAGGGAGGGGGCTGCAGATTAGGGTAGGAATATACTGATAATGTGTGCATGCTGGGAAACAGACTAGGAAAGGCATGAGTCCCTCTCCTCACTCTGACCTCAGCAGTCAGTAACTTTGTCTCCAGCTTTAGACATAGTCTTGAGTGAATTAAAAAACAAACAAACTACTCCCTCTCATTAAAAAAAAAGTTTGAGGTCTCCAGTTCTGGGTTGAGAGAGTGTCCTTATACTACATAAATGTCTGGTTTCTCTTCTTGGGAACACAATAATGAAAACAAGAAACTTCTTCCTCTATGGCTAATCAATCAAGCCCATCCTCTTGGGCCACAGAATGTCATACACCCTTCTTCTGGAAATCACATAGCCATAAGCAGAATCACACTCAAAGGCACTGGAAATTCTGTTGTCAATCCTGCTTTGCAGAGAGAATACATAGTCCTGGTTGATGCTTTATAAGTCCAAAGCTCTTCTTTTGATATTCAACAAAGGGATATACCTGTTATTTTTTTTTAAATGAAGCCCTTGGTTTGACCCAAGGTAGATAGCAGTCTCCAGCTTTCAATACTGTTATCTGAAGGTGTTAAGGAAAGATCCTGTGGTGCCTCATTATCAGAACAAAATGGGGAATGCTGCTCCTCACCCATAGAGGAAGAGGGAAGGGAAGTATTGATCCCCCAGAATTTATTCCTGGGTTAAAGTGGGAAGACACAGACAGCAAGACAATCCAGAAGTTTTAAAACATATTCAGCACACTTTAACAAGAAGGTCTCAGGGGTATGGCACTCTAGGTAACTGCCCCTCCCAAGGGAAAAGATGGCTGGCTGGGTGGATCTGAGTCTGGCCTTCATTCTTACCCACGGTCACTCGATGAACTTGCTTGCTGAGTGAATCCCACCGGCAAACCTTTTTGGCAGGAATATCTACGAAGAGCAGAGAGTTGGATGCTTCCTCCCACACTGGAGACTCACCACACCGGCAGTTCTCAGGCAGGACACACTCGATCTTAATGGAAGACATTGTCATGGGGGAGATCTACTGAAGGTGACAGAGACAAAATGAAATGTAATCTCATGGAGCAAATTCAGCACATCTGTCTTGAGTCTCTGATAAGCTTTTAGTACAGACTGAGTTGTTTTTATTAGAACTGGAAAGGCCGGGTACATTTTTCCCAAATCAAAACAAAATATGCAATGTGGCACAAGGAAGAGATGTGTCTGAAAAATAACAGAGTTGATAGATGACAGCATGAGACATCTTCAATCAACTTACCAGGGCTATCTGAGAGAGAGAGAGAGAGGGAGGGAGAGGGAGAGAGGGAGGGGGAGGGGGGAGAGAGAGAGAGAGAGAGAGAGAGAGAGAGAGAGAGAGAGAGAGAGAGAGAGAGAGAAACGCTCCCACATCTTGGCACGCTGGTGACCCTCAGAGAGCCAGATGCTCAGAGCAGGAGGCAAGGCTGCTCTTTATGTAAGCACACACCCTAGCCCCTACGGTGGTTGAGGGGGTGGGCAGCTCCCTGATTGGTGGGCCCTCTGGGAGTCTGCAAGTCACCTTCTTCTGCTACCCACCCCATCTGTTGATGTTGATTCACTTCCTTAACTGCTAAAAGGCCAGAGCCTTCCCACTTTGCATCTTTTCTGAGCTGCATTTTAAAATATATGTTTATCAGTGATAATACACCAAACTGGAATTAACATCCATTTTCAAATTCAGACAATGGGAAGGATGGAAAATAGAACATCATCCGGGCACCCTTGTAGGAACTAAGACCCTCAGCTATTTGTTGCTGCCTCGGAAGGCACTTCCAGTGCCAGTTTGGCAAGAAGTCTTGTACTCCATGGGCAAGAACATTCTATGCTGGGACTTTAGGCCAGAGACTTTGACCAACAAACAGGAAGATGCAAGAGAAAAATTATCAAAGGAGTAAAATCATTATGTAAAAACTCATGTGGGAGAGGAAAAAATAGGCAACTCAAACAGCCTTCTCTTTCTCAAACTCTGCCCTGGTGATTAAGAAAATCTCCCAAGTGTTCATCCTTCCCCCTGGTATCTATCTGATTAGAAGTAAGTGGCCCCACATATGGATAGGCAAATTAATGAGGGTGTGGGGAGGAAAATAATCTATGGTTTAATATTTCCTTCAGTAAACAGCATTTTTAAATAAGAAACACACAGCTCTAATTGGCCTTAGATGCCAATTGCCAGCATCACAGCATTTGCAATCTTCATGTACTGTTAAAAATTGACACAGGCTCTAAAGATCTTCATGCTATAAAGCCCAAGTCAGACAGGGGGCTTTCACAATAGTAGCTTTTAACCCCACATCCAGCCCTGGCTGTTGTGGCCCAGTGGATTGAGTACAGGCCTGCCAACCAAAACGTCACTGGTTTGATTCCCAGTCAGGGCACATGCCTGGGTTGTGGGCCAGGCCCCCAGTAGGGGACCCTGAGAGGCACCCACACGTTGGTGTTTCTCTCCTCTTTTTCCTTTCCTTCCCCTCTGTCTAAAAATAAATAAATAAATAAATAAATAAATAATC
Source organism: Tonatia bakeri (assembly GCA_004024845.1). Taxonomy (NCBI): domain Eukaryota; kingdom Metazoa; phylum Chordata; class Mammalia; order Chiroptera; family Phyllostomidae; genus Tonatia; species Tonatia bakeri. Next base: position 7,417 of record PVIA01006135.1, read on the forward strand.
TTTAAAAATAAATAACCTCACAGTCACTCATGCTGCAAGTCCTGACAAATGTCCCTTTTCTGCTTGGGCTCTCTGTCGACCCTGGCCCCAAGGAGGGGGTTGTGACTGAAAACCGGTAGTGGGGTAGGGCGGGGTTGGGGAGTGGGGACACGGCTCCCGCTACAACTGGGTACCTGTACGGGGCGACTGGCCACCGCGTGCGCTTTCTGGTAGCTCTGGTACGGCCTCAGGTGACAGCGAAGCCCTGGGTGGCTGAAGGGAGTCTGAGGGCAGTCAGTGTCCTTCCCGCTGCTGTGGTCAGAAAGCCAGGATGGTGACTTCTAGGTGGCTCAAAGGTCAAGCAGTGGAGCTGGAGGGGGCCTGGGCTTGGGCGGGACACCGCGACTAGGGGGAGGTGTTTGGCGGGGCGGGGGCGGGGGAGAGGGGTGGGACCTGCAAGCCCCAACGCTGTCCTCTGGGCACGGAAGTGGGGCGGAGTGAACTTGAGCTTTGGAGTTTGGACGGAAAGCTGAAGTTTCTCTCTGGGACAAAAAGTTGTTAAAATGCCTAACAGAGAAATTGGGTGGAGGGTCATATCAAACGAACAGGTCAATCAGTAAGGAAAAACCAAAGCAGTTAAACGAATCCTCTCTTCGTAGTGGAGAAGACTCTAATGGCTGGTGGAGAAGGAAAGGCTTGATTTGATTTGATTTAAAAATCAGGCAGAAAGCCCCTGGTTGGTGTGCTTCAGTGGGTTGAGCGTCCACCTGCAAACTGAAAGGTCGCCTGTTGGATTCCCAATCAGGGCAAATGCCTGGGTTGCCGGCCAGGTCCCCAGTTAGGGGCATGTGAGAGCCAACCAATCGATGTTTCTCTCCATCCCTTCCCCTCTCTCCGGAAATAAATACATAAAGTCTTAAAAAAATAAAAATCATGCAGAATAAACTATTCTAAATGGCCCTCAGTTTCCCCTTCTCCATGGAGAGCCTCAATGTAGTCCTGGTCCTGCCACTTCACCATCCACACTTTCTCTAAATAACCCACAAGTTGAAAACATTTTTAAAAAAGTAAGAGAAGGATGTAAACAGAATGGTAGTTGCCCTTGGGGAATGGGAGCCAGGCATTAACTGTGAAGGGGACTTTAGGGAATTTTCTGGGATGATGGAGCTGTTCTGTATCCTTGATGGAGCTTTGAGTTGCATAGGTGTATGTCCTCTCAAACATCATCCAGTAGTACACTTGAGATTTGTGCATTTTATTGAATGTATTGAATCCAAGGTCAATATTCCTCATTATTTATATCTGTCAATCTAGTGTTCTATTCCTTGCCATCTGCACTCACCTGAAACCCCCTAGTACACTCAAATCACAATCAATCATTATAATTCCCTTTAATTCACCAAGGAGGAAGGGCCAGAAACCAACATCCAAAGGCACAAGGCTATAGGCAGGCAGGTGATGGTTGGAACAATCTTAGCTCATAGTTTAGGTTAGTAACTTAGATTAACTGGCACTTACAGCCTCAAGTATTTCCCCTTCACCCTGGGAGGTACTTAAGACAACCACTCTCCCATGTCTCCATTTACAGATAGGGAAACACAAGTCTACAAAATGAAGAGACTTTCAGAGCCACACATCCAGCTGGGAAAAATCTGGCAAATAGCCCAATTAGAGGAAAAATAAGAACTTGAAGGACACTTTCTTGGGTGAGCAAAGAGTGGGACTGTGATCTCCAAGTGTCAGAAACAGATTTTAGACCTTTTTCACCATTGTGGAAACTGCTACTCATGGATGAAGAGTCAACTGTCTTTCCTGGGAGTTACAAAATTCATCTGTGTTTGCCTCTTCTCAGGAAAACAGGTTTCATAGGAGAGGTGGTAGTTTTAAATATCGGAAAGTCTCTAACAATTACTTCAAATATACTGGAAAAGTTAGTGTGCTGCAGGTGGATGAAAGTCTGATGTCCATATAAGAAATAGTATCCCAGTGGGGCACAGACTCTACTAGATGTATAAATATTATTTTGCATGAGCTAATTATATGCCCCTTGAAATGGGCAGATATCATGAGTGGAGTTCAACAGTTCCCACAAGGAGTGTCTCTGGAGAGAACGAACAGGCATTATAGACAGGCAATATTAGTTTAATATTATTAGGCAATAACCCCAATATTCGTTTTCATTCTTTATAGACTAGGCTTTTAAAAAATATTTTATTTATTTATTTTTAGAGACCGGGAAAGGAGGGAGAAAGAGAGAGGGAGAGAAACATCATGTGAAGGAGATACATTGATCAGTTGCCTCTTGCATGCCCTCAAATGTGGACCTGGCCCACAATCCAGGTGAGTGCCCTGACCAGGAATTGAACCAGAGACCTTTCAGTTTGTAGGCTGCCACTCAATCCACTGAGCCACATCAGCCTGGGCTATGGACTAGGTTTTGCTGATAGGATTGTAATGACCTCAGTAAAAGCAATTTTTGATGTGAGGTCAATTTCAAAATGACCAAAGTTTGGGATTAATAATGTGAGGGAAACAAGAAGCAGAAGGGGCCTATAAAAGGAACTGTACCTTGTAGAGCAGCGATTTTCAACTGGTGTGCTGCAAGAATTTTTAAAACATGCAATACCTGACTAGTCAGGGGCACTGAGTTCTTTTCCCTTAGACTGTCAAATTTAAAAAATGACAACAGCCAACACAACAATAGCTGTACAGTGTGAATGGATTAAAAATTATACCTATATTTTTTGTTGGATCGGCCAACAATATATTATTGGGTCTGCCTCAGAATTTTAGTAATTAGTTTATGTGTGCCATGAGATGAAAAGGGTTGAAAATTGCTGTTCTAAAGGAAAATTAATTTTTATCGTTAAATTCAGAGCAGTAGCTATAATCTCAGAAATATCAGATTTTGTTTTCTCTTAAATGAAACAAGATCATAGAGGGTCAAAAGTCATGATATATTGAAAAATCTTTTAGTTGGTTACTGGAGACTATCAAGTACAATGATAGGCAAGATGAGTAGTAAAGAAAGAAAAAGGCTGCTGAAGAATCAGAAAATTAACTTTGGGCAGAAGCTGTCTACTTCTATAGTCAGCAGTTTTGGGAGGGTTCCTAAGAATCCTGCTTAGTGTCTTAATTGGAATGGCTGTCCAGGAGTCAGGATAAAGTGATGTATATCTTTTCAGTTGGGAAACACGAACTTGAGTACTAGTACCTTGGAGTTTTATTGCTATGCCAGTTGCTAACAGTACCTAAGGTCTTTTCCATGGAGGCTCAAGGGTGTTTTTTTTTTTTTTCTGATGCATTTTCAGAAAACCAAACCTTCAGATTTGAGATCATACAGAAGCAGCTTAGGTCAGTATTTTAAAAATGCAGCTTGTACCTGTTGGTGATAAAGCTGGAGGTATTGTATGAGTTCCCTGTGGTAGTTAGTTATATTAGCTTGTAATAGGGGTAGAGTCTAGGGTTGGAGGTACTTTCCAAATGTGTCAGGTAACTCATTTTTAACTCAGAAGGAGATAACCTATGGATCCTAGAGAGAACAGATCTTGTTGCCATCAAGGAAAATACTTTAGGCTATGGACGTTGAAGGAGTTTCTGAGAACATGGATAATTTGGTTTTAGAATGCCATTAGTTTTCTCCATTTTCCTAAATTTATGGATAATAAGAATGGTACCACTCTAAAAAATAAAGATAAAAAATCATGTTCAGTGACAGTGTTTTATATCTTCTCTCTTACTTAGAAACTGTCCAGGCATTCACAGATTATTTATTAATTAACTCAATCATTTATATGAGGTCCTAAAGTTACTCTAGTTATTAGAAAAGAAGAGTTTAATTCTAAGATAAAGAGTTTTTGATATGAGAGCCTTTAAAAATTAATTTACCATTTGGACTTGGAAATTTCAATTTTAGCTAATATGTTAAGTCCTTGTGATTTGCAGCAATTTTAGACTTTCATAAAATTAAACTCTTTAAAAAAGACATCTGTTATTATCATTCCATTTATTTGTTCACATATATTCACATATATGTTCATACACACACATGAAGTTATGGAAACAATGGTGACTTAACTCATAAAACCAGTATGGGAAATTCTGACAGTTTAAGTAATTTTTTAAAATCTTTTCTTTTTTTTGAAGTTTTTTTAGCATTTTATTTATTTATTTTTAGAGGGAAGGGAGGGAGAAAGAGAGAGAGAGAGAAACATCACTGTGCAGTTGCTGGGGGCCATGGCCTGCAACCCAGGCATGTGCCCTGACTGGGAATTGAACATGAGGTGCTTTGGTTTGCAGCCCACACTCAATCCACTGAGCTGTGCCAGCCAGGGCCAGTTTAAGTAATTTAACCTTGGTTTTGTACAAACCAAAATATTGTGCTGACATTATTTTTAAATGGTAAAGTAATTCTTAAAGACTGTCAGTCATATTAAAAGATTTTACTTGGAATTAAGCTCTTCTTTTCTCATAACTAGAATAGCAAAAGCTTTTATGTAAATACACTTTTCAGTGTCCACAAAAAGAAACATCATTTAATAACATTTATTTTCCTCTTTAACACATTTTTGACAGTTTACCTGGACTAGATATGCCTATGTACACATAGCAACTGAATGTCTTTGTGATCAGTTAATCTTTAAAGTTTGGCAAGGGGGTAAAGAGAGGGAGAGAATCAAAACAATTAACAGGGAGCCAGCTTCAGAAAAATATGAAATTATCATTGTTATCATTGTAAAAGGCTAATGATGTTTCTTTTTGAAGGACGGGGAAAATGTATATAGAAAACCCATTTTGACAAACATGAGAAAGACAGACATAGATAGATGAAAGATAGAGATTACAACTGGCTTAGACAACAATTGGGGTCACTGACAATTTTATCAACCTAAATAATTTTAAAGCTACCATTCATTAATCCTTGAAATATAGAAACGAAGCTAACATAGTCTCCTACGTTTAAAAAAAAAAGATCTCTATGTTAGACAAAATAACATCCTCATGCACGTTTCTTCCCTTTTCGTTCTAATGGACCTCTTAAATTAACAATCTTGTTCATGTCAAAAATTCTCCAATGTGGTCATGATAATTTCAAGGTGACCCTAGAGAAATTATGCCAGGTAGAGAATATGAAAGCAGGAAAATATGAAGGAAGCAGGTGTTTAGTAGAGGAGAGTTGCAATTTTAGATTCAAAAGAGCCCATGAGAACTTCCATGGGCCTTAGGGATGGTGCTTGTGCAGTCTTGCGTCTCTAGAGCCTGGCTGAAAGCCCACTATTACCCATCTGAGGCTGCATAAAACCTGATTCTGGGTTGATGAAACAAAGTTCCTAGGAACACTAAAACATAACTGAAGGAGTCCTTTTAAGATTTTGTTTTTAATACCTTTATTGATGCATAATGGTAATACAATAAACTGACATATATAGAGAGTATAATTGAGCAGTTTTGACATATGTATACATGCCTGAAAACATGACAACCATCAATATAATGGATATATCCATTGGTCCCCAAAGTTTCCTCCTGCCTTTTATTATCCCTCCCTTCAGCCCTCCACACTAACTCCCAGGCCACTATTGATCTGTCACTCTAAATTATTTTTATTTCCTACATTTTTATATACATGAAATTATACAGTATGTATTGTTTTGTCTGGCTTTCACTCAGCATAATTACTTCAAGATTCATCTATGTTGCTGTGTATAGTTTATTCCTTTTTATTACTAAAAAGTATTCCACTTGTGGTATGTAAATACCACCACTTGGAAGCGAATGTTCATTGAAAGACTAGTACATGAATATTCATAATAGCTTTGTTTGTGATAGATGAAACTGAAAACAACTCAAATGTCCATCAACACTTGGATGTTATAAACAGGTTATGGTATGATCTTTTTAATTTTAGCTCTTCTAACAAGTGTGTAGTGGTGTCTCACTGAGGTTTTAATTTCCATTTTTCTAATGGTGTTGAGCATCATCTTTTCATGTATTTGCCATTCATATGTCTTTACCAAAGTGCCTACTGAAATTGTTTGCTCATTTTAAAAGTTATTTTCTTGTTAAGTTGTGGGTCTTGACTTACTCTGGATACCCTTTATCCAATAAATGATTTGCAAATCTTTCCTCCCATTCTGTGACTTCTCTTCTCATTCCAATAGTAAAGTCTTTCAAAAAGTAACGTTTTTTAATTTTGATGAAATCCCATTTATCAATATGTGCTTTTATAGAAAGTGCTTTTGGTATTGTACCTAAGAAATCTTTGCCTAACCAAGGTTCTAACAGTTTTCTTCTAGAATATTTATAGCTTTAGGTTTTAAATTTAGGTCTTTGATCCATTTTTTAATTTTATATATATGATGTATGAATTGTAGTTGTTTTAATTTTTTAAAGATTTTATTTATTTATTTTAGAGAAGGGAGGAAGAGAGGGAGAGAAACATCAATGTGTGGTTGCCTCTCACACACCCCCTACTGGAGAACTGACCTGGTCTGCAACCCAGGCATGTGCCCTGACTAGGAATTGAACCAAGACGCTTTGGTTCACAGGCTGGCCCTCAATCCACTGAGCCACACCAGCAAGGGCTGTAGTTTTTTTATTTTGTACACATGGGTATCCAATTGTTTCACTACACTTTTTGGGAGGGAATCTTCTTTTCACTAAATTGTGGCACCTTTGTTGAAAATCAGTAGCCCATATATGTGTGAGTCTACTTCTAAATTCATTTTGTTCCATTGATCTGTATATCTATCTTTATACCAACACTACACCAGTTTGATTCCTGACTGCAGCTTTATAGTAAGTTTGAAATCAGGTATTGTCCTCTAATTTCGTTCTCTTCATTCTAAGCAGCTTTTGCCTACCTTAGGTCCTTTGTACTTTCACATTAATTTTAAAATCAGTTTGTCAATCATTTCCCCAAGCCCCCACCCAAACTTGTTGTGACTGGAACTGCACTGAACCTGTAGACCAATTTGGAAATGATTGACTTCTTAATAATATTGAGTTTTCTGATCCATGACCATGGTATACTTCTCCACTTATTTAGGTCTTCTATTTCTCTCAGTAATGTTTCATAAAGGTCACTATACAGGTCTTTCACATCTTTCACAAGAATTTTACATGTTTTGGTGCTATACTAAATGGTATTTTTAAATTTTCAATTTGATTGCTACTTTCCAGTATATAAAATACAACATATATATTTTGAATTAATTAATTTACTTTTAGAGAGAGGGGAAGAGAAGAGGGAGAGAAACATCAGTTGCCTCTCATGTGACCCCCACTGGGGGGCCTGACCTGGCCCCCCACCCAGGCACGTGCTCTCATTGGGAATCAAAGCAGTGACCCTTTGGTTTGCAGGCCCACACTCAATTCACTGAGCCACACCAGCAAGGACAAAATACAAAACATTTTTGTAAATTGATCTTTTATCCTGCAGCCTTGTTAGACTCACTTATTAACTCTAGTAGCTTTTTTTGAGGATTCCATTATGATTTTCTACACTGACAATCATGTCATCTGAGAATATTTTTTACTTCTTTTTTTCCTAATCAGGATTCCTTTCATTTCTTTTTCTTGCCTATTGGACTGGTTAGAAATTCCAGTACAATGTTGAAGAGAAGTAGTGAGTGTGGATATTCTTCTCATTCATGATCTTAAGGGGAAGGTATTGTGTCTTTCACTATTAAATATAATGTTAACTGCAGGTTTTCCACAGACATCCTTTATTTAGTTCAGGAAGTTCTCTTCTTCTCCTTTTAAAAAGATTTTGTTTATTTACTTTTAGAGAGAGGGGAAAGGAGGGAGAAAGAGAGGGAGAGAAACATCAATGTGAGGTTGCCTCTCACATGGCCCCCACTGGGGACATGCCCTGCAATCCAGGCATGTGCTCTGACTGGTAATTGAACTGGTGACCTTTTGTTTCGCAGCCTGCGCTCAATCCAGGGCTACATCAGCCAGGGTAGGAAGTTCTCTTCTAAGTTTGCTGACCATTGTTATCAGGAATGGATATTGAATTTTATCAAATGATTTTATTTCTCTATTGAGATATGGTGAATTACACTGATTGTTTTTTGAATGTTAAATCGACCTTGCACTTCAGGGATAAATCTCACTTGGTCATTGTTATGGAGTGAATGTTTGTGTCCCTTTCCAAGTTAATGTTGAAGCCCTAGCCCTCAATATGATGGTATTTGGAGATGGGGCCTTTGGGAGATAATTAGGTTTCAATTAGGCCGTGAAAGTGGGACCTTATAAGAGGGAAAGATCTCTTTCTGCAAATACACACCTAGAAAAGGCCATGTGAGCATACAGCAAGAAAGTGGCTGTTTATTTAGCCAAGAAGTGGACCCTTAACAGATATAGAAACTGCCAGTACCTTGATCCTGGACTTTTCAGATTCCAGACTGTGAGAAATAAATTTCTGTGTTTAAGCCACTTAGTTTTTATTTTGTTGTTGCTGTTGTTATAAGCAGCCTAAGCTATGGCATCATGATATATTATCCTTTTGATATATTGTTGATATTCAGTTTGCTAAATTTTTAATAATTTTTATATCTACTTTTATAAAGGATATTGGTCTGTAGTTTTCTTATTAGGTCTTTGTCTAGTTTTGGTGTCAGGGTAATGCTGGCCTCATAGAATGAGTTGAGAACACTTCTCTTCAATTTTTTTGAAGTTTGTGTAGCACTGAGATAATTTACTACTTAAACATTTGTCAGAATATTTCAGTGAAGTCATTTGGGCCTGGAATTTTCTTTGTAAGAAAGTTTTTAACTGCAGATTCAATTTCTTTAATAAAAGAGGTTTTCAGGTATCCTTTTTTTTTAAGATTTTATGTATTTATTTTCAGAGAGAGGGGAAAGGAGGGAGAAAGAAGGAGAAAAAAATCAGTGTGTGAGAGATATATTGATCAGTTGCCTCTCACACACCCCTCAACTGGGGACCTGGCCTGCAACCCAGGCATGTGCCCTGACTAGGAATTGAACCAGCGACCTTTTGGTTTGCAGGCTGGCACTCAATGCACTGAGCCACACCAGCCAGGGCTATTTCTTCTGGAGTATGCTTTGGTGGTATGTATCTCTGAGGCAATTTATCCATTTCATCTTTATTGTCAAATTTGTTGGCATAAGGTTGTTCATAATATTCCCTTATCTTTTTTAAATATTTGTAGAATCGATAGCACTGTCATTTCTCTCATTTTTAATATTGGTAATTTGACTTTCCTTTTTTTTCTCACTAGACTTGTTTTTATTTCTCTCTCAAAGATCTTTCTCAAAGATCTAGCTTGTAGTTTCAATGAGTTTCTTTCCTATTTCACTGATTCCATCTTCCACCTTTATTATTTCCTTCCTTCTACTTTGGATTTCATTTCTTCTTTTTAGAATTTCTTAAGATGGAAGGTGAGGTCATTGATTTGAGACTCTTTTCTAATTTAGGTCTTTAGTGCTACAGAATTTCCCCAGGGTACTGCTTTAGCACCACCCCACAAATTATGTTGTGTTATCTTTTAAAGAATTGTTTTTATTATTTATTTAAAATTAAATTTGTATTATACTATTATTTGTAGAAGTTTTTGAATTTTATATTTTATACTGTCTAGGTAAGAAAAGCCCCCCCCCAAAAAAAAAAGAAAAACAAAGAAAAGTCCAAACCTATAGAGAATTTTTATAAGATTTAAGTCACACTGATGACACATGCTGAGGAGCAAGATCTCAAATGCTCCCCTGTTTTCTTTTCAATTGGTTATAAAATATTTTCAAATTTCCTTTTTGAATTCTTCTTTGTCTCAGGTGTTAGTTAGAAGTGTGTTTAGTTTCCAATAATTGGTTTTTCCAGAGATGTTTCTGTTGCTGATTTCTAATTTCACTCCATTGTGGTCAGAGAATATACTTTGCTTGACTTGAATCCTGTTAAATTTATTAAGACTCATTTAATTGCCCAGAATTCTATCTTGGTAAATGTTTCATTTGCATGTGAAAAGAATGTATATTTTGCTGTTGTTGGATGGAGTAGTAAATGTCAATTTAAATTTAGGTAGTTGAGAGGGATCCAGGATGGTAGAGGAGCGAAAGGAAGTCACAACTAACCTCCTCCCAGGGCCAATCTGGAATTACAACTCAATATGGAAAAACCACCTGGTATAAAGAACTGAGCAATAGTGGGAGAGAAGCCTTATAACCATGGACGTACAGAAAAAAACAGCTTCAGCATGTGACTGGTAGGGAGCATGGAGGAGACACGAGAGGGCTGGCAGGGCACCCACGTGCAGCAGGTGAAGCACTGGAAGGATATTTAACTGGCCCATTGGATCTCCCTGAGAAGTGTGGGGTCTAAACCCCAAGCTTGGCTCCCCAGCCTAGAGCACCAGAGCCTGAAAAGCACACAGATAACATTCAGCTGTGAAAAGTGGCAGGGTTGCTATCTGCCAGAGATGGATGGCTGGAGACACAAGGAGCTATTTAAAGGGCCAATGCATAACATTTTCATTTGCAGTCACTTACCCTGGGTTCTGGTAAAGGCGGGGGAAAGACTGAACTACAGACACTTGAGGAGAGACTGGGGATGGTAGCTTTCGGGAGAGAACTGAGAGAGCAGCCGTCAGGATCTCAGTGCTGCGTCGTCCCCCATACTGCAGGAGCCTGCTCAGGCAGACCACCCCGCTCCAAGTGGCAGTAGTCTGAGGGGAAGCAATAGCCCCGCCCCAGGAGGAATTCTGCCACACCCTGTGTTGCTTTAAGCCTGACTGCTGAGTGCAGAGTGACTAGATTAACAATTTAAGGAGTCCACCACAGATGGTAGATCCTTGGTAGTCTCGAATAGGCTAAGGCCAGGCAGGGACACCATCTGACACCACCAGAGATAGCTCCAGAAAGAAGAAACAGTGAGCCAAATTCCACTGCAGTCTTCTCAGTGATTTTTGATATTTGCTTTCCTGCATAATTTTTACATATTGATTTCTGTCCTTCAAGTTTGTGTATATTGTCACTAGATTTTATATAATAGTTTATTTCAATTCTCATATTTTGCTCCTCCCTTCTCTTACCCCATTTTACCTTCTTCTTTCCTCTTATTTTCATTTTAAATTTTGCTTTCTCTCACTACAACTTATTTCCATCTGCACTTTTATTATTTCTCCCCTGTATAGCCTCTCAAAACCAATTTTCTTGTCAATGGTTATCTCACATTATTTTTCCTGCTCTTCAACACCAAATTGTCTCTCCACTTTTAGCAATCTTTGCTCATTACTTTTGGATAGGGTAGTTGTTGTTGCATTTTTTCAATTTTGTCTCTGTAACTTCACTATTTTTGTATTTTTAAAAAGATTTTAGCCCTGGCTGGTGTGGTTCAGTGGATTGAGCACCAGCCTTTGAACCAGATGGTTGCCAGTTTGATTCCTGGTTGGGGCACATGCCTGGGTTGCAGGCCAGGTCCCCAGGGGGAGACACGTGGGAGGCAGCCACACATGGATGCTTCTCTCCCTCTCTTCTTCCCTCCCTTCCCCCCTCTCTAGAGGGGAAATCCTCATGTGGTTGTCTCTCACACACTCCAAACTGGGGACCTGGCTCACGACCCAGGCCTGTGCCCTGACTGGGAATCAAACTGGCAACCCTTTGGTTCACAGCCCGGTTCTCAGTCCACTGAGCCATGCCAGCCAGGGCCTATTTTTGTATTTCAAATCTCATATTTTACTGTTCTCCTCTCTTACTGCATTCTGCCTTCATCCAGCCTGTTCTTTTTTTTTTGGTCTCAAATTTAAGTTTTTCCCTGTCTTAACCTGTTTCTTTTCCTCTTTCATCATGCCCTTTTTTTATCCTTTTCTTTTCATCTCAAATTTTAATTTTTCCCTGTCTTAGCCTGGTTTTTGTTCCTCATTCTTAGTATTCCCTCTCCTTCTATCATCTCAAAATCGCTTCCCTTTCCTCCAGACATCTCTTAAGCTTTTCTTTCTTTTTTCCCTTTTACCTCCATCCCACCTATATTAATTTTAACTCATTTGTTGTTGATAGTGCTGCAGTGGATATTTTTCTCCAACTTGGTTCCTATTTTATTATTTACTTTTTTTCCTTTTTCTTTCTCTCGTCTTTATTTTTTTTTACATTTCTGTTTAAACCTAATACTATACTCCTCCCTTCTCTTACTTCATTCTGCCTTCTTCATTCCCATTTTTATTTATGATGTAGATTTTACTTTCTCTCTTCACATTGCTTCAATTCCCTACTCTTATTAGTGCTCCTCCCTCTACCCTCACAAAATCATTTTTCTTTCAGTAGGTAATCTGATATTTGCCCTCATTTCTTACAACAGTCTTACTCTCTCTATACCCTTATTAATACTGGTTAATTTGCTGTTGACAGTGGGATTGTAGGTGGGAGTTATTTTTGTGGGTTTGTTTCCTGGGCTTTGTGATTTTGCTCTGGCAGCACCTATACAACAGCATACTAGATGCACTGGGTGGAGTGACCCTCAGTCAGCCAGCTGGAGGGAACGACCCACCAAAGAACGACCCCCAAACAATCAAAACCCAAGTACACCCAGAGAATCAACATAAATGGCATAAAGGGCACCCCAGAGCATCAAGTTCAGGAGATCAAGGAGACTGCACCACTGAATCAGACAGGTCTTCTACCATAGAAGTTCACAACACAAAGACAGGGAGTCAAAGCAGATCAATTTAAGAAGCAGAAGGAAACAAGAAGAGTCTCCCCTAAAATGGGGAGACAAGGAAACAGCACCCCCACTGAAAGGAGGTATCCCCAGAAAGAGTGCTAAATGAAATAGAGGCAAATACTTCATTAAACTATGAGACAGTAAGTTCAAAACAATGGTTATAAAGAATCTCAATGAGCTTAGTGAGAATTACAAAGAACTACAGGGAGGCTACAAGGAATTTACTGTGAACTACATCAGCATGAAAAAGGAAAAAGAAACTATCAATAAAAGCCAGGAGGAAATGAAGAATACAATTTCTGAATTGAAGAAGATAGCAGAAGGAATCAAAAACAGACTAGATAAAGCTGAGGATTGAATCAGCAAGCTGGAGGATAAGGTAGAAAAAAATTCTAAGAGCAAGAAAAGAAAAAAAAGACTCAAAAAGAACAAAGAGGGGTTAAAGGAGCTGCAGGACAACATTAAATGTAATAATATCCATGTAACAGGGATACCAGGAGAAGAAGAGGAATACGGGATAGAAATCCTATTTAAAAAAGAAATGATGGAAGACTTCCTTAACTTGATGAGAGAAATCACACAAGCCCAGGAAGCACAAAGGGTCCCAATCAAGATGAACCCAAAGAGGCCCATTCCAAGGCACATCATAATTAAAATGGCAAAATTCAAAGACAAAGAGAGAATCTTAAAGGCAGTGAGGGAGAAACAGGAAATAACATACAAGGGAGCTCCGATAAGGCTAGCGGATGCCTTCTCAACAGAAACACTACAAGACAGAAGGGAATGGCAAGAAATATTCCAAGTATTAAAAAACAAAGGCCTGCAACTGAGACTACTTTATCCAGCAAGGTTCTCAATTAAAGTGGAATGTGAAATAAGGAGTTTCCCACACAAAAGAATGCTAAAAGAATATACCTCATCAAACCAGCATTGCAAGACAGGCTAAAGGGACTGCTTTAAGATGATGAAGAAAAAGAGTGAGAGACAGAGGAACACAGGTAGAAAGGAGAAAAATGTCAATGAATAAGTACCTATCAATAATAACCTTAAATGTAAATGGATTAAATGCTCCAATCAAAAGACATAGGGTAGTTGAATGGATAAAAAAACATGACCCACACATTTGCTGCCTACAAGAGACCTACTTCAGAAAAAAATATCCACACAGACTGAAAGGGAAGGGGTGGAAAAAATATTCCAAACAAATGGACAGAAAATAAAAGCTGGGGTAACAATACCAATATCAGACAAAACAGATTTCATAACAAAGGCCATAAAAAGAGGCACAGAATGACACTTGATACTACCCAAGGGAAGAATCCATCAAGAAGACATAAACATTGTAAACATATGTACCCAAAATAGAAGCACCCAAATATATAAAGAAAATCTTGGACTTCAAGAAAGATATAGACAACAATACACTTACAGTAGGGGATTTTAACACCCCACTGACAACAATGGATAGATCTTCCAAACAAAATATCAACAAGCATATTGTGGAACTGAATGACACATTAGATCAGATGGACTTAACTGATATATACATACATATACATATACATATACATATACATATACATATACATATACATATACATATACAGAACCTTTCATCCCAAAGGAGCAAAACACACTTTCTTTTCAAATGCACATGGAACATTTTCAAAGACAGATCATATGAGAAGACACAAAACAAGCCTCAACAAATTCAAGAAAGTTCGAATTGTATCAAGCATTTTCTTGGACCCCAAGGGCTTGAAACTAGAAACCAACCTCAAGGAAAAAACAAAAATATTCAAATTCATGGAGACTAAATAACATGTTATTAAACAATGAATGGGTTAATAATGAGATCAAGGAAGAGATCATAAAGTTTCTGGAAACAAATGAAAATGAACACACAACAGCTTAAAACCTATGGGACACAGCAAAGGCAGTCCTGAGAGGGAAGTTTATAGTAATACAGGCTTACCTAAAAAAGATATGAACATTTCAAATAAACAACCTAACACTACATCTACAAGAACTGGAGCAACAACCACCGAAGCCTAGAGAGAATAGAAGGAAGGAAATAATCAAGATCAGAGCAGAATTAAATGACAATTTAATTCTAAAAGAAGTTGTTCTTTTAAAATGACTAAAAGAACAATTCAAAGGATCAATAAATCCAGGAGCTGGTTCTTTGAAAAGAAAAAACAAAATTGACAGGCCTGTAACTAGATTCATCAAGGAAAAAAGAGGACTCCAATAAATGAAATCAGAAACAAAAGAAAAGAAATTATAACTGATACCACAGAAATACAAAGGAATGTAAGAAATTCCTACAAAAAAATATATGCCAAGAAATTTGAAAACCTGGGTGAAATGCAGAAATTTCTAGAAACACATAATCTTCCAAAACAGAAGAAGTTGAAAGCCTGAACAAAGTGCTAACAGCTGGTGAAATTGAAGCAGTAATCAAGAAACTCCTGGCACAAAAAAGTCCTGGACCAGATGGTTTCAGAGAATATTACAAAACATTTAAGGAAGAGCTAACCTCTATCCTTCTCAAACTATTCCAAACAACCCAAGTAGAAGGAAGACTCCCAAACTCTTTTTATGAGCCCAGCATCATCCTAATCCCAAAACCAGATAAAGACACAACCAAAAAAGAAAACTACAGGCCAATATCACAGATGAACATAGATGCTAAAATCCTCAACAAAATTACAGGCAAACTGCATCCAGCAATACATTGAAAAGATCATACACCATGATCAAGTGGGATTCATCCCAGGGATACAAGGAAGGTACAATATTTGCAAATCAATAACTGGAATATATCACATAAACAAAAGGAAAGACAAAAATCATATGATCATATCAAGAGGCCGAAAAAGCATTTGATAAAGTACATTACTCATTTATGATAAAAATACTCAGCAAAGTGGGAGTAGAGGGAGCATATCTCAAAATGATAAAGGCCATGTATGAGAAACCTAAGGTGAAAATCGTACTTAATAGGCAAAAACTAAATGCTTTCTCACTAAGATCAGGGACAAGATAAGGGTGCCCACTTTCACCACCTCTATTCAACATAATATTGGCAGTCCCAGCCACAGTGATCAGATAAAAAGAAAAGAAATAAAAGGCCTCCAAATTGGAAAGGAGGAAGTGTAAAACTGTCATTGTTTGCAGATGACATAATAATATACATAGAAAACCCTATGGACTCCTCCAAAAAGCTATTTGATCTAATAAGTGAATTTGGCAAACAGAGGAATACAAAGTCAATATTCAGAAATCAAAGGCATTTTTGTACCTCAACAATAAAACTTCAGAAACAGAAATTAGGGGGAAAAGTCCCATTTACTGTAGCAACAAGAAAAATAAAGTACCTAGGAATAATCCTAACCAAGGAAGTTAAAGACCTGTACTCAGAAAACTACACAACACTGAAGAAAGAAATCAAGGAAGACACAAATAAATGGAAGCATATACCGTGTTCATGGATTGGAAGCATCAACAATCAAAATGTCCATGTTACCCAAAGCAATCTACAGAGTCAATGCAATTCCTATTAAAATACCAATGACATCTTTCACAGATACAGAACAAATATTTCAAGAATTTATATGGAACCATAAATGACCCCAAAAAGCCTCAGCAATTTTGAGAAAGAAGAACAAAGTAGGAGGGATCAAATACCTGGTATCAAACTATATTACAAAGCCATTGTTATCCAAACAGTCTGGTACTGGTATAAAAACAGACACATAGATCAATGGAACAGAATAGAGCACCAAAAAATAAACCCATGTCCCTATGGTCAATTAATATTTGACAAAGGGGGTGGAAGCATAAAATGGAGTAAAAATAGCTTCTTCAACAAATGGTGTTGGGAGAGCTGAACAGCTACGTGCAAAAAATTGAAACTTGATCACCAACTTACACCACACACAAAAATAAACTCGTGATGGGTAAAAAAGTTAAATATAAGTCATGACATCATAAAAGTCCTGGAAGAGAACATAGGCAGGAAAATCTCAGATATTCCACACAACAATAGTTTCACAAATATGTCCCATAGAGCAAGGGATATAAAGGAAAGAATAAGCAAATGGGACTACATCAAATTAAAAATCTTCGGCACAGTTAAAGAAAACATTAGCAAAATGGAAATGGAACTAACCATATAGGAAAATATATTTGCCAGTGATACCTTGGACAAGGGTTCGATCTCCTAAATACATAATGAACTTACATGACTCCACACCAGGAAGACAAACGATCTAATTAAAAAATGGGCAAAGGACCTGAATAGACACTTCTCCAAGAAGGACATACAGAGGGCCAAAAGCCATATGAAAGGATGCTCAGCATCACTAACCATTGGAGAGATGCAAATTAAAACGACAATGAGATACCACCTCACACCAGTCAGATTGGCCATCATAAACAAATCAGCAAACAAGTGTTGGAGAGGATGTGGAGAAAAGGGAACCCTCATGCACTGTTGGTGGAAATGCAGACTGGTGCAGCCATTACGGAAAACAGTATGGAATTTCCTCAGAAAACTAAAAATGGAACTGCCTTTTGATCCAGCAATGCCACTATTGGGATTATACCCTAAGAATCCTGAAACACCAATTCAAAAGAACCTATGCACCCCAATGGTCTTAGCAGTGTTATTTACAATGGTCAAGTACTGAAAACAGCTTAAGTGCCCATCAGTAAATGAGTGGATCAAAAAACGCTGGTACATTTACACAATGGAATATTACACAGCAGAAAGAAAGAAGGAATTCCTACCCTTGGAGACAGCATGGATGGAACTGGAGAGCATTATGCTAAGTGAAATAAACAAGGTAGTGAAAGAGAAATACCATATGATCTCACCAATAATGTGGAACCTAATCAACAAAACAAGTGAGCAAAGTAGAACCAGACACATGGAAATAAAGAACTGACAGTGACCAGAGGGGAGGAGGGATGGGGATAATGGGGGAAAGAAGGGGAAGGGTGAAGTCAAGGAACATGTATAAAGGACCCATGTACAAGGACAATAGCAGTGGGGAGGACTGAATGTGGGAGGGGTGGTGGGCAGGGCAGGGGAGAGTAATGGGGAGAAAAGGGGACAACTCTAATTGAACAAAAAATGTAAATTTAGGTGGTTGATAATTTTGCTCAAATCTGTGCCCTTACTGATTTTCTGGGTACTTGTTCTGTTAATTATAGACATAAACTATTACTGTAGATTTGTCCATCTCTCCTTGCAGTTCTATCAGTTTTTCCTTAATGTATTTTGATGTTATTAGATGCATAAACCTTTAGGACTTTTGTGTCCTCTTGATGAATCTGCCCTTGTATATTAATACGGCCACTCCAGCTTTCTTTTGTTCAGTGTTAGCATAGTATCTTTTTCCATCGTCTTCCTTTTAACTTAGTTTGTTTTTATATGTAAAAGTAGGTTTCTTCCTTTCTCTGGTCCTCACTTCCAAGATGACCAAGAAAAGAAGGAACGGCGGTCATGCCTAAAAAGGCAGAGACCATGTCAGCCTATTTGCTGCAACTGTACCCAATAAGTGCCCAAGGACAAGGCCATTAAGGAGTTCGTCATCTGACACAAAGTAGAGGCCAAAGTTGTCAGGGACATTTGTGAAGTGAGTGTCTTTGCTCACTATGTGCTTCCCAAGCTGTCTGTGAAACTACATTACTGTGTGAGTTGTGCCATTCACAGCAAGGTAGTCAAGAATCATTCTTGTGAAGCCCAGAAGGACCTACACCTGGATTCAGACCTGCGGGTGCTGCTCAACGACCTCCACCGCAGCCCATGAAAGGAGCTAAGTCCCTAAAGACTGAAGAAAAGTCCTCTGGAAAAAAATAAAATTGTATTAAAAAAATAAAAGTAGGTTTCTTATAGGAAGCATAAAATTACATTCTTTAATCCCCAAGCTCTGCTTGGGTGCCAGGATCTTCAAGAACTAAGTCCAAGCTACCCACTTCCTTGTAGGAGGCTCTGATAATTACAGCATCATTCCTCACTGTGAGCTCCACCTGCCTTCTATTACCTTTCCCCAATGGAGTTAACACTCTGAGAATTATTTAAGATTTTATTTATTTGTTTTAGACAGAAGGGAAGAGAGGGAGAAAGAGAGAGAGAGAAACATCAATGTGTGGTTGCCTCTTGTGTGCCCCTATGTGGGACCTGGCCTGCAACCCAGGCATGTGCCCTGACTGGAAATGGAACCTGCAACCTTTTGGTTCACAGGCTGGTGTTCATCTCACTGAGCCACATCAGCCAGGGCTCTGAGAATTATTTCTACTTCCCTAGGACAGTTGTTTTCAGACAACGGGGATATCCAAAACTATGGCAACTCAGGCAGTGCCAGATCCAGACATAGTGGATCAAGCAGACCCATGGAGGATAACCCAAGGCTACCTGAGAAGTATGAAAGGCACCTTGGGAAAAAAAATGAAGGTCAGGAAATAGAAAACTAATTTCTACAAGGGAGGATTTAACTGATTGAAAAAAATTATTTTCTACTTTAAGAAAGTGTTTCAACTAAGACAGAAAGCACAGGACCATCCTAGTGGTCAGTGGCAGCCCAGGTGGGTCCTTTGGGAAAGAGGAATGTTCCTCTTAAAGGGCAAGGGACACTTGCTCTGTGCCTAGTATATAGTTCCTGTTTCTCCTGTAATAAATTACCATAAATTTAGTGGCCTAAAACAATAAATTTATTCCTTTATAGTTCTGGAAGTCAGAAGTGTAAAATTATGGTGTAAGTAGGGCTGGGTTCCTTCTGGAGACTTTAGAAAATTAGGTTTCTTGACTTTTTCAGTTTCTAGAAGCCACCTGCATTCCTTGGTTCATGCCCTTCTTAGCATCACTCCAATCTCTTGCTTTGTCACACCTTCCACTATTAGTGACACTGGTCCTCCTGCCTCCCTAAGTAAACTGGTGATTATATTGGTTGGGCCCACCTGGATAATGAAGGCTAATCTCCCCATCTCAGTTTTTTTTTTTTTTTACTGTGAACAGCTTTATTATTTTTTAAAAAAATTTTAATTGTTGTTCAAGTATAGTTTTCTGCCCTTTATCCCCATCCCAGCCCTTCCCACCTCCCTCCCGTTTCCACCCCCCTTGTTATTGTCCATGTGTCCTTTATACTAGTTCCTTCAAACCATTCCCTCCTTCCCCTGAAATTCCCTCCCCTCTGGTCACTGTCAGCCTGTTCTCTATTTCAGTGTCTTTGTATTTTCAGTGGTTGTATTTTGCTTGTTTGTTTGTTTTGTTGACTAGATTCCTGTTAAAGGTGAGATCATATGGTATTTGTCTTTCACTGCCTACCTTATTTCACTTAGCATAATGCTTTCCAGTTCCATCCATGCTGTCACAAAGGGAAGTAGCTTTTTTTCTGCTGCATAGAATTTCATTGTGTAAATGTACCACAGTTTTTTGAAACACAGCCAACAGTACCCCATCTCAGTTTCTTAACCATAATTTCACCCGCAAAGTCCCTTTTACCACACAAGGTAACATATTCATAGATTCCCATGATTAGGATGAAGACATCTTTTTGTGGGGTGGGCTTGGGGATTACTTAGCTTACTACACTCAGTTGCAGGTTAGACTAGCTATGTAGAAGGCAAGTCCACCATGTCCTAGTTTCATTGTGAGACCTGTTCTGTCCACATTTGTGTTTTCTTGTTCTTTGAACGTGAGCCTCCAAACTGCTCTTGTGACAGATGACTAATTCGGGTCCAGTCATCTCTGTCCAGGATGGAAAACATCAAGTGGTACATAACTCAGATGATTAAACACCAACTCTGGTTGCTTTCTTCACAAAGAAGCTGAGTAGGAACATTTAGAAAAGGCTTGAGGCACAGGAGTCAAGCAAACTGTTTCTAGTCCTGATGCTGCCTATACTAGGTGTGGGGCCTTGAACACCTACCTGCCTTTGCTAGTATAGTTCTCAGTCCATCTTCAAGGACTGGGGGGACAAGGACATTGGCATAAATTCTGACCCAAAGATACAGAGAGCCCTGTTTGATACTGTTTATTGTTATCTCTGTGGGCAAATATCACTGAGCAGGCTGCTGAGTGGCCACAGTACTGCACACAGCCAAAAACAGCGTTGTGAACACAATCATTGGTTGTACCACCATAGCCACCTGTTTGCAGAGCTGGAGGGAGGGGAACATAATTAACCAGAGATCCTATCTTGGAAAAGTTAAGAGGAAAATTAGAATGGAAAGAAAGAAAGTCTGTTACCAGAACCCCAGTATACGTGCAAGGCTTATCTGAAGCAGGAAAAGCATGTAATGTGTGCTTCCCTAAGCAGTTGAAAGATTGAAAATAGAAGTGCCCAACCTGAAGTATCTTTCTTTGAGAGGCTGAGGTGATTAATTCAGCAAGATTACAGTTTTCCAAATGTTGGCAATTCTTAGCATGAAGTTGTTTTCATCTTGTGAGAAATTATTATAAAATGAGACCCATTTCCATGTGTGATTTATAGAAGCAGCTTCATCACATTGCGGCAACACTTTAGAAAGTAATGTTGACCAAAAGGTGTTTCTGCAAATAGTTTCCGACATTCAGTAAAAATAATCAAAATAAGGCTGGGTAGGAGTTGTGAGAGGAAAGGAAGGAAATTAAAGCTTGGGGTGTCTATGCCTTGAGTCTAGAATGCTCTCACCCAAATTCCCCTTAACAAAATGAGAAATGATGGACACTCTGGGAATTTATCAAGATGGTTAACGTATTCAACTCATCAGTGGCCGGAGAGAGTAGGGGACACCAGTGTAGGGCTGGAGTCTCCCCCACCAGACTGATTTCAAAGACAATTGTCTTCTTGACTTCAGGCCATGCAATTTGTTCCAATCCATGAAATAAAATTAGCTGAATTCACAGAAGCCTCCTTTAACAGTGCTGAATCGAGCCTTACAGAGTTCCCTGTGTAAGAGTGACAGCCTCAGGATAGGCCTTTATTTATTAACTAAAATTGTTTTAAAAAATACAAATCTCTTCCTATAAAAATTTAAAATAGTTGAATTAAGGTTGTGAAAATCTAATAAACATTTGTTCTAAGACATCTGGGGGGAAATACTGCATGAAAGTCATTCAGTGGTAAATAAGGTTTTACTCCTATCATGTATTTTTTCTTGATTCTTAGGAGTCAGCAATCATGCTGTTAAAGAACAAAACTGGAAAATCTAATTGGCTTTATTAAGTAACTCATGAATTGGGCAGCATCCCATCTATCAACTAAAGGGCACTCAGATGAGTTGTACAAAATGGAAGGTTTTTATAGGCAGAAGAAGGATAGGACTAAGAAGTTTAAAAAGTGGATTGTTTCAGGCTAGAACACCTTCCCTTAGGGGAAGGCAGGGGGTCTTATCAGACAGATTACCTACCTACTGCTGACCAGGGAATTACAGTCTGGGAGAGGTTGAAAATTCAATTAGGTTAGTTCTTAACTTTTGGTTTGGTGATGTAGCATAGCAAAAGTGACTCCATTTGGCCTGTTCTTCCTTTTTTAAAAACAATGCTGAACTCATATGGTATTTTGTTTTTCACCACCTGGCTTATTTCACTTAGCATAATGCTCTCCAGATCCATTCATGCTGCCTGGAAGGGTAGGAACTCTTTCCTTCTTTCTGCTGTGTAGTATTCCATTGTGTAAATGTACCGTAACATACATAAAGGACATATGGACAAAACCAAAGAGTGTAGGGTTGAGGGTAGGAGGTGGGGATGGGTAGGGGTGGAGTGGTGAGGAGAAAATGGAGACAATTTTACTTGAACATCCATAAAAAACAATAAAAATTTTAAAAATGAAACAAAAATATAAAACAAAAACAATGCTGAGCACTGTAAAGTCCTGGAGGGGAAAATACCTAGGATTGTACATCCTCTGAGTTTAAAAGTTTCTTCAACGCAAAGGCAAAGGTTCATCTCCCATTGAAAATACAGACATTAGTATAAAACCAAAGGTGTAGCTGGCTCTAATAGGGTATATTTGTAGTATCAGTTGTCTGGCATTTTGCCTAATGATTTATTGAATCAAAAGTTATACATAAATGGGAGGGGGAGGGAGTGAAGGAGGAAGGGGGAAACCACCTTATGTTTTAACTATTTTTACTACTGATTTATCAAATGATATTTAGTAAATACATTTCTCAAACATAATGAAAATGTTTATAATGTCCTCAAAGTCCCCCCATAATACTATATGACCCCTATGACATTAATATACTCACATGACTCCAAATAGAATTAATACTGTAAAGATATGTATTTGCCTAGCTTAAGCCTCCTGAACTTTGTGATTGTAGATAGGATCCATTTCCCTGGTAATTTTTAAAATGATGATCCTAAGGTTTTGTCTTATCAGCCCAATGAACCTATGATTTCTGGTAGAGTTCAAGTCCTCAGAATTGTCTTTGGTTCCTGGTATTGACATTAATCATGAATTTGTGCTTCTAAATATTCAATTCCTCCTCCTCCTTCCTTCCCCTCCACCATCGGTTTTGTTTAATGAATAAGATTTTTTTCTTTTTCTTTCATCTTCACGGAGGACATGCTCATTGATTTTAGAGAAAGAGGAGGGGAGGGAAAGCAAGAGGGAAAGAGATGTCTTCTACATGACAGAGAAACATCAATTGGTTGCCTCTTGCATGCTCCCCAACTGGGGACCAAACCCACAACCTAGGTATGTGCACTGATCAGAGTCGAACCCACGACCTTTTGGTTTATGGGATGATGCTCCAACACACTAAACCACACTGGCCAGGGCATGAATAAGATTTTTTTAAATATAAAAAGCACATATGTAAGATTTTCTAAAACCCATATGCCAAAATAAAAAAAAATTACCACAATGACAGTAGTTAGCAGTTTTTATAATTTAATGAAAAAGTATTGGTAAAAAGGTGACATTTGAAAAAAGACGGAATTTGTCTTGGAAAACTGGACTATATAAGACAAAATGAAATAATTAACAAAGAACGTTAAGAGGTAATACTTCAAACAACAGCAAAATGTAGCAAATACATTTTGGGGCAATTGAAATTTATACAACTGAAGGCTGGTTCATTTGCCTAGGAAAATCCTGTAAAAATATTACAACTATATTTCCCTGACTGAAATTATTTTAGTCAATACTCTTCCAATGGTATTACATATAGAATTTTGGCTGAAGCACTTTTTCAGTGTTTGCTTTTCTTCCCATTCACTCATAACTGAAAGGCATTACGGGACATAGGCTGCTGTACTGGCCTATAACAGAAGGAGTTTATAACATAGCTCTATTATCATTTTATTGCCCTGAAAGTGTCAAATTAATATCTAACCCAGGAAAACTACAAAAAATAAAGCACAGAAACCTAGTGCATAAATAGGAGAAATTCTATTTCTCCTCTGGATAAGTCATAGCATTTTCCATTCGAACAAAATACAGCCCACCTCCCACACATGCTAGAGCATGTTCATACCAGTACACAGCCATAAAGGCAACTTGTTGAAGGTGTGGCCAAAGGATAGGCAAAATACAGAAATTTTCAGAACAAGAGGCAAAAACAAAAGCAAAGAGATCCATTAACAAGGCTATAAGAATAAAAGTGGGGAGAGGAAACTGTTGAGTTTCCCATATAGAGGGGTAACTGGCATCTACTGCAGCTGGACTGTTTTACCAGTAAGCGACTTTAAGACTCTAAAATGGCCTCTTTTGCCTGAAAATTCCCACTATACTTTCCCAAACTAGAAAAAAGAGAATATTAACTTAAGGCTAAGAAGAGAGCAGGAATTAGAGTTGGCTTCACATTTTAAAAACTGTAATGTTTTTCCTTTCTTTAAATGGGAAGCAGACATGTTTATCCCACCCCCAAATGTAATCATTCTCTTCCTCCCAGAAATTAATCAGGGCTGATAGTTTGGGAACAGTGTATAAGCAACTTCTGAAAAATGGCTCCAGCCTTTTTGTTTGGAAAATTGCTTCAGATTCAAAGTTGGTACAAAGCTAAATTATACCCATGTGTTAAACACATGCTTTCAAATTCTGTTTGACAATAAAAATCTGTTTCAAAATTAAAGCAGGTAAGAATATTAACCTCTGTGCATTCTATTATATTTTAATTATACCTCAATAAAATTTTTATAAACATCAAAGCAAGTATACAAAAACTTTCAGCCAAACTTATTTAAGTCAAACTTATTTGAAAACAGTAACACAAAAACCCTGACCTGGTAAAAATCCCCCAGAAATGGTCTTACTTTGGGAAAGGCTCTGGGATCCTTCACAAATGTCCACAACTGAGAGAATCAGAGCATTTTCCTTGGAAGTAGTACTTTTGTAAACACTATCCACAAGTTAGCCTTTTATGCTTGTTAGCTGGGTGAAATAGTTACAAGTGCGTCCCCAACAAGCAAGTCTAGGAACAGGCACTGGACACTTAGAAGCATTAGTAGTATTGAACTGGTAAATTAAGATCCTCTGACAGGAACTCAACCTTGTGCAGAGCAAACAAAGAGGGTAGTGAGTTTGACAGTATCTGAGATGTTGATCCCTGGTCTTTCCCTGAGGAGGGTTTCCAGATACCAGTGGAGTCAGAAACTTCCTACAGATGGAGCTCTAGGAGTCACATGCTGTAGGTTCAAAAGATAAGTAGTTTTAGTGTCTGATAGTCATGGTCTCTTGCAAATCCATTAATAATGCAGGGATTCTTAATACATATGCACACCATTGTGTTAATATAACTGGAAAGCTGCCCTGAAGTATTTACTGAACAACACTCTGGGCCCAGCTGTTCTCAATAGTCTCTGGCAAAACAAAACAAAACAACCCCCCCCCAAAAAAAACACAAAACAAACTTTTGGACAATCTGCAATTCTTCTAATGTGCTTGTGAAAACTAGGCTTGAAACTGGTTCAGAAACTACAAGCCAATTTACTGCAGAAACATTTTATTCTTTTCACCAAGATTCCTCCCCAACATATGCCAGGATCCTTCTGGTGTGTGGGGTTTTCCACAATATATGAGGCAAAGGCAAATATTGCATTTATTCTTGCAATATTCTCAGAAGCCAAATATTCTTGGAAGTTGTTAATCACCTTTGCATTGAACTGTGGGAGAGGGGATATGTCTTGCTTTTACCATGGCAATCCCGTCTAGAGTCATGAGAAGGATTTTCCCTATCTGAGCTCTCTCTCCTTACCCTGACTTTCTCTTTATTCCCCTCACTTTCTGCTTCTGAATCACTCAGCTCCAAATCTGGGCAATACCCATCATTTTCCTGATATGGAGCTTTCCCTGCAGAACGCCTGACAAGCTGCTTGCCCCAGAGCTGCTCCCTGGGGTTAACATTCTTGGTTTGCTTCCCATAGCACTGGAGGCCCTCTGTGGTCCTCGCCCACCTGTTGGTGGACTCCTTAAAAGACCTGCTGAAGTGTTCCATGGTAGGTTTTCTAAAGCTGCCCTGACTGGCCAAGTGGGAGGTGAGCATGGACTCCTGGCCACATAATATCTCACTCGAGCTGTCTATTGGGTTGATATCCCCAGACCAGCTGCCCTCCAGGCCATTGGATTTGACAAACTTGGAGATAGGCAGACTTTTCCCATTCCCAATTAAGGACTGTCCATGCATGGCGGCCTGAAGGACTGGAGGTTTTCCCAGTGACTGCCCTTGATAGAACTCTGGTGATGGAATTGTTCGAGCAGAACTAGTATCCTTTGGTTCACTCCTAGAAAGGCCCAGACCTGCCAGCAAACAGTTATTCTTACTCTCTAATGGGTACCTTGGATAGGGTTTCTTTCTCATTTCTAATGATTCCTGAGGCACTTGCATGCTCCCTGTATTGGGAGCAGGGGAGTTGCTGTCAGGAGAAAGGGGTCCATGATCAGACTCTGTGGAACTGTTTCCGCAGTCTTCCAGGACTACTCTGGGCATTTTTAACTTTAAGGTAATTCTTGGTGGTGGTTGAGATGAGTTATCTGGTCCACTTGACAAAGGAGGTTCTGATATCAAAAAGAAAGATTCA
The DNA here is from genome assembly GCA_004024845.1 of Tonatia bakeri. NCBI lineage: Eukaryota > Metazoa > Chordata > Mammalia > Chiroptera > Phyllostomidae > Tonatia > Tonatia bakeri. The sequence goes on from PVIA01006135.1 coordinate 34,088, forward strand.
TTTTAACAAATTATTTAAATAACAGCATATGTGCTTATGGCAGAATGAGTTTGCATACCCACTCTTCCAAATGTCTAACAAGAACCTATCTTTCATATGTATGTATATCATAGTATATAACAGCTGGAGTGAGCTGAATTAGTGTTTGTTGTGTGACTCCCAACTTTTTCACCTCTGTCCTCCTGATCTGTAAAATGATCACAAAGACTAGTGTACTGCCTCTTACATCCCCATTTCTGAAAAGAATATCACTAGCAATGACACACAGAGTCTTCCTATTTGTGTATGTATGTGTGTGCATGTCTGTGGGTACTGTATAGCACTTAGGATGTGCCTTAAATGTAGGTATTTCAGAACCTACTCTCTACTCTCTCCTGGCTGTCCTGAAACAAATCAAACACAAACCCTCAGGAACATACCACAGGCTTTGGTGAGTGAAGAGTATGTGAGTATGGGTTTTATCCTAGCATTAATAGAAGTGGTAGTGGGTGGTTCCCATTACTATTATGTCTTTAACCTAAAAAGATTTCCTCACCATGAATGACCTTCAGGGAGGTATGAGGCAAGTTTTGTAATGGCAAGGCTGGCAGAAAGGAATCATGCAATTCCTGCCAATGCCCTGCAGTAAGCTTAGCCTGGGGAGTATTGGCAATCAGTTACCTGGCTATGTCACTCCACAGTCATATTTAGGACAGGTATTCCTCTTTCTATGATTTTGAGTACTCTGAAATTAAAGGAGCACTACCAAACAACTCCTCCTTGCATATGGTCTTGAAGTTTGCCTATTATCATCTTAATGTAGCCTCACAAACATTGCATATAGAGAGGGCAGCTATTAGGTGCCTCGTTGGGCAGAGTTTGTTCCTTAAGGGTTCATGTTGAATGCTCACAGCCCCTTCTATTCCAGAGGCTGCCACTTGCTGATGCCCCAAGCAGTTATGGGGCTGCCCCTTCCCAATCAGAAGCCATATGGTCTAGGGGCCAATAGCATGCTGGGGTTCCTCCCTGCTAATTTTTGGTTCTTCTTGTCTTGTCTGTCATGGTACTTTTTTAGCCAAGCAGCCCTGCTGCCTCCTGCTATACCATTCTGCTGTGACCCATAATACTCAAAAACACCCCAGAGCCTTTGATGCCTACCTGACACCTCATTTCTGGGTGTCTCTCTTGCTCTATAGCTGGCCCTTGGCAGGAATTGGATTTTGCACACCCTACTCAGTGACCTTTGGTTGCCTAAGCTCTGCTACCAACTTCTGTATTAAATGAGGCACAGGGACATCACAAATGTTACTGAACATGACTCATCATTCTAGCCAAGACCCCCATGTTTAGGGCACTGTAATTACGCTCATCTGTCTCTCTCACTAATGGGCAGCATTCCTGTAGGCAGGGGTTCTGCTTCACTGATTACTTTACCTTCTAGTTCAGTTCTTAGTCTATAGTAGATGCTCAACAAATATACGGTGGGCAAAAGTAGGTTTATAGCTGTGAATACACAAAAGAATTTCTTCTTGTATTATTATTTATTAATTATTGTATTACTTATTATTAACCTACTTTTGCCACCCCTGTATTAGTGAATGAGTAAAAGCTAAGAACCCAGATCTCCTAATCTCTGGCTAAGGATTTGTTCTAACAGACTACTGTTATAACTAACTCTGGAATGAGATATTTTCTGGAGACTAAGATTATAGATACTGTGCTCTTGATTTCTAAATGAATCTGATGATTATTGAATAATTTCATGGCTCCAACTAATGGCCCATAATACCTGTCTGGGACCTAGATCACCTGCCCTAGATCTGCAACTCCCCCACCCTACCCTGGGATTTCTTGTCTCGATAGTTTAAATGGGCCATGTTACATCAGGTTTGGACTAGAGCAAATGAGGCACTGGAAAAAAAATTTTAAAGATTTTGAGTGAAACAATTGACATAAAATTTAAACAGATAAAACATGACATAACCAGAATCTATATATTTTCTAGAATACCTTCAGCCATTTCCTCGTTAAGAAGCTTGACTTGCAAACCAAAGATTTGCTCCTGTAGTTTGTTCTGGGACTGCTTCAGCTTCTCTCGCCTGCTTATCATGTAGCACAGATTTCGGACCTGAAAGCCCAACCCCCAGCAAATAAGTTTTTGTCATGTTATATGAATCTGACAATTAAAACTGTTTAGCTAAAATTTAGACAATTAAAGTCAGGTGGGTGGGGGTGGGTGGTAAGAAAAAGATGGAACCCAAAAGCTGCATGATAATCCACTCCACAGGAATTCACACAGCATGGCCAGTCATGGGATCATGGTTCCCATGTCAATCAGCGGCACAAGCGAAATGCTCCAAAACCACCTCCTGAAGCCTACTCTCCCAATGGTGTCCTGGGCTCGATATTTATCTGCACAACCAGGCTGGGAAGACTGAATGATGACTTAACATTTCAGCCTTCATTTTAGATCCTAGAGTAAATGATGGCAATGCTGGATCCAGTATAATTTTCTAATGAGTGCTGGAACAGCAGGATAAGTCTGCTGGGAGACTGGAAGTGGCTTTTTGCTCACTCTTTCAGCTCAGCCAAGTCTCCGCAGTTACAAGGGAGGAATCCTCATTCTCTCATGCTCCTTCCTACCTGGAGAAATTACTCAACCTTTCTGCACCCTGATTTATTAATCTGTAAGTAGGGATAATGATAGCACTTTCTTCATAGGCATGTTAGGATTCAGTGAGTTAATATTTATAAAATGCTAAGAACGGTCCTTCTGCATAGTAAGTGTTATATATGTGAGTTAAAATTTAAAAGTGAGCCAACTCTATTAGTTTCCTTCCAAACTCTAGTAGCAGAGAAAAAACAAACAAGCCATGTCTATAATTATACTTGATTATAAAATTCTCTAGGGTAACCAGAGTCTAACATGGTTGAACCCCTGTAGTACCAATTTAGTAGACAGCTGCTATATATATGGAATTATCTGGTACAAAGGCTCTCAGCTAAGGACAACTTTGACCCCCAGGGGGCATTTGATAATCTGGAAACTTTTTTTGGTTGTCACAACTGGGCATGGAGGGGCAGGGTTGCTACTACCATCTAGTGGGTAGAGAGCAGGGATGCTACTACACATCTTACAGTGTCTTCTAAAACAAAGGAGAGGCTCCTGCAACAAAGAACTATTCAGCACAAACGTCAGTAATGCTGAGTTTGAGAAACTCTGATCTACTGCTTTCCTGAACAAAATTCATTCTTCAGCCTATAGTCTTCACAAGTGTTCAGTAAAATATAACTGGGCCAATTTAGGCTCAATAGTGAATAAAAAGACCAGATGAGAATTTATTTCAGATTTAAGTTCATAGAGGATATAAGTGAGACCTCTCCAATTCCCTGAATGCACCTACTAAAATTCAGAGTCCGATGTCTGGGGTCACAATGAAATCATAATATACGGGCACAGAAACCCACACTGTAAATGAGCTGACCTTAAAAAAAAAAAACTGGAAGTGGGACCTCCATTTCTATGCAGACTGAGACCTACACAGTAGTCACAGCTGTTCACCTTACCCGCTCTAGGTCTTGCCGTAGATGCATAAACATTCTCATGCGAGTATGAATACTTTCTACTTTTGGCTGCACTAGGCCTTTTTCTTCATCCTCCTTTGGAGGAAATAATGGCTTATTGAAGTTACTTTTCCGCTTCAGTTTCCAGTAGTTATAGATAAAGTCCACAGTTAGTCTGGGCAGGCCGAGCTCTATGGCCACATCTTCTACACTGACCAGGGTATAGAACTCTTCTTCTAGCTCCCGAAGTTTCTGTGCCCGCAGGCTGGTCTTCTCACTTTTGGCCTGGCTCTGCTCTGCAGACCGGTGTAGGGAGTACTCAGCCTCCCCGAGTTTCTGCCTGTTTTGGCAGTGCTTGAGGCAGAATGACTTAAACTTTACTTCATCCCCTTCATCAAGGATGGTCTTCATCTCTAGGCCGTGCTCAAAGGCACAGGTGACATGGAAGGCAATGGTGCAGCTTTTCACCGAGCACTGCAGGAAGAAAAGATGTGTTAAAGAACCAGGGCTGGATAGAAAGGGGAAGCCCTGTATCCCTGAGCCTAAAATGTGAGCTCATAGGAAGCAAAGGAAAGATAGGGAGAAAGTTGGTCCTAAATTGGTCACGACAGAGGCTTTATAAGTAAACTAGGAAATCCGCTACTATAGAAAACAGCAAAAACAGAAGCAAAAAAGTGAAAACCAAAAAATTTCAAACTCGTCTTTAATTTCAGCTCAAGCATTAAGTCTGTCTGGGAAGTCTTCTTTGGCCCCTCTAAAGAGTCATGCTGTGCCTACTCTGTGTCTCCCACATTATCTCATTGTATACTTCTATAATGGTACTTTTCACATTGTACCTACAGTATAATAAATGTCAAATTCCCAGCCATAGCTCTTAAGGACAGAATCTGTGTCATTCATCATACATAGCCATCAATTACTGGACAAGCAGGTATTCAAGAAATGCTTCTGAACAAATGAAAGAAAAAAAAAACAACCCCGAAGTCAATTGTTATTGCTAGAGCATCTACTAGTTCTAAAAAGGCCACGGGTGCTCCAATATCTAAGTAAGCTAACTTCCTGAAATTGTTCTTGCAGAGCTGTACTGTCCAGCATGGTAGCCAACTAGCCAAAAGTAGCTATTTAAATTTAAATTAATTAAAATCACACAGAACTAAAAATTCAATTCCTTGGTCATGCTAGTCACATTCCAATACTGGAATGCACAGATTTCCATCACTGCAGAAAGTTCTATTGGACAGCAGGGTTAGACAATCTGGAATGAAGTTTATATTTTGCCATTCCCAGATGCAATATATTTGTTAAGTGACACTGTATAACACACACTGAGGATTCACAGGCAGACAGAGCATGGAGAATCTGGCTCATGACTGCTGTACTCTGCTTCAGTAGACTGAGAAATTCAACACCTAAGAGAATACTGGCAACCATCAAAGCTTTATTGGGACAGGTTCCATTTAAACTAATTTCATAGAATGAAGAGTCCCAGGGATGGAATATAATTCTAAGATCATCTCATCCAGCATCACATTTATTATTGCTTGTAGTCTCTCTAGAGTACCTCATTTTCCACCTCCCTGCCGCCTCTCCAAACTCCTTCCACTTTTCAATTAAGTGGTAATCTTAGCCACTTAACTTCATTTCCAAGACAACCCACCCCAGTGTGGGACAGCTCTGTCAGAAAAGTCTGTTATATTACATTGAAATCTGTATCCTTAAAACTTCTACATACTTGAAAAGCCTCATGAAAATGAGGATGATGAAAACCCAAAATGTACTTTTTTTCTGGATACCTTTTCTCATCACTTGGCTAAGAAACTGGCTAGTCATTTAAAAAACAAGGAGCAAAAGGCATTCTACAGCTAAAGATTAAAAGCATTGGGCAAAATGTTCTTTTGCCATTTAATAAGTGATAAAATATAGGAAGAGAAAGCAAAAAGATTGTTTTTTATTCAAGGGGGTGAATGTGTGACATAAAACTATTATTAGGAAGCTAAAAACAGATCATCTCTCTCAGGTCAAATTTATAGACTGTAGAGACATAAATATAAATTACTCAAAATAAAAGAAAATATAATATACAAATAAGAACTGGGTACTTACAGTAAAAATGGAATGTCTAAGGAACTGCCATGAAATACATTCTACTTTCATAGAACTGGGGATTTCAATTCTATGATATTTATATAGCTGGAGGTCTACATATTTTGGTGGTAAATGAGAAATGACAACCAAGTTTTGGTGCCAATCAAAATCCTATTTAACTTTTCCCCCAAAATATGTATTCGGTACATCCTATTAAGCAAAATGCCTCTGTATACATCTCATTTCTTTCTACTGTAACTATTTAGAGTGATAGGAGAAATATTATGCCCATTAACAAAAAACAGCTTGCCCTGGTCAGTGTGGCTCAGTTGGTTGGAGCGTCATCCCATAATTGAAAGGTGGCAGGTTCGATTCCTGGTCAGGGCACATACCTATGTTGCAGGCTCAATGCTGGTCTGGGTGCATACGATCTCCAGTCTGGGTGCATATAATCCCTAGTCTGGGTGCATACAGGAGGAAACCAATCGATGCTTCTCTCTCGCATCGATGTTTCTCTCTCTCTCCCTTCCTGTCTCTCTAAAAGCAATGGAAAAATGTCCTTGGGTGAGAGAACCCCCCCCCAGCTTTATTGAGATATAATTTATGTATCATAAAACTCACCAATTTTAAGTATACATTTTAATGGTTTGCAGTATACAGACTTGTACAAACATCACCACTATGTAATTTCACTACAGTTTCAATACCCCACCAAAATAACTCTTGTGCCTATATGTAGTCACTCCCCTGTTCCCAGCCCCAGCAATGCACAACCACTTATCCACTTTGAGTCTTTATAGGTAAGTCTCTTCTGGGAATTTCTTATAAAGAAGAGTCATACAATATGTAGCTCTATCTGGCTTCTTTCACTTAGCATGTTTTCAAGGTTCATCCATGTTATAACATGTATCATAGTTTCATTCTTTTAAAACTATGACCAAATCATATTCTATTGTAGGAATACACCATATATATTTTTTAATCCATAAGTTAATGGTCATTCGGGATGTTTTCACTTTTTTGGCTATCTTGAAATAATGTTGTTATGAGCATTTGTGCACAAGTTTTTGTGTGAGCATACTTTTTCATTTCTCTTTGGTAACATGCAGTAAAGAATTAACCTTGCCTAAGAAATATTTGATCCTTTGCCCCTAGCTCCTGAGAGGTAATGTCTAAGTCCTTGGAATGTCCTGCCTGATAAGAGTGTCTGTGTTTACCAAGGGGCTTTGAGCCATGTCAGATAGTCTAAGCTAACAACATGATTTATGGTGGAGACATTGGGTCTTGTGATATCAGCCTGATCTCTGGAGAGACCATGTGGGTGGTCAGCCATGTCTCCTTGACCAACTCCTAATCTCTGAACAGCAAGAGTGAGTTTCCCTGGTTGGCAATACTCTGTGTGTACTATCACACATCACTGCTAGGAGAAACAAGCACTGTCCACAAGATTTTACTTGGTGAGAAGAACAGGAAGGTCCATGCCTGCTCTCTACAGGACCCAACCCTATATACCTCTTCCCTTTGATTTTAATTTGCATCCTTTCACTCTAATAGACTATAACCATGAGTGTAATGACTTTTCTGAGTTCTAGTAAATTACTGAACCTGAGGATAGTTTTGGGACCTTGAACTGCAGGTGTATACTTAAAAGTAGAACTGTTAGGCCATAGAGTAACTCTATGTCTAACCTTTTAAGGAACTTCCAGACTCTTCCACAACAGGTGTACATTTTACATTCTTTTAAAAAAGATTTTATTTATTTATTTTTAGAGAGAGGGCAAGGGAAGGAAAAAGAGAGGGAGAGAATCATCGATGTGAGAGAGAAACACCGATTGGTTGCCTCTCGCACATGCCCTGACTGGGGACTGAATCTGCAACCCAGGAATGTGTTGTAACTGGGAATCAAACTGGTGACTTTTCACCTCACAGAACAATGCCCAACTAACTGAGCCGCACCAGTCAGGACACTTTTTACATTCTTATCAGCAATGCATGAAGGTCCTAATTCTCCACATTTTTTTAAAAAAAATATTTTATTCATTTATTTTTAGAAAGATGGGAAGGGAGGGAAAGAGGGAGAGAAACATCAATGTGTGGCTACCTCTCACATGCCTCCTACTGGGGATTTGGTCCACAACCCAGGCATATGCCCTGACTGGGAATCAAACTGGCGACCCCTTGGTTTACAGACTGACACTCAATCCACTGAGCCATATCAGCTGGGGCTAATTCCCCACATTCTTGCCAATAATTGTTATTGTTTGACTTCTTGTGTATTACCACCCTAGTGAGTATGAAGTGGCAGCTCACTGTGGTTCATTTACTTTTAAAGGGGGTAAAGGGATAATTTTCTACATATCCTTCAGAAATTGTAGAAAAGAAACTTTTAAAAATACTTTTGTTGGGGGAAACATGTAAGGGAAATTTCTGTGAGATGAGAATTGAATCAGACAGGTTGGAATAAAAATGTTGAAAAAGAACACCAGAGACTGATTTAGGAATTATGGTGCTTCTTGCCTTTTTAAAGAAATATTTTGTCACCCCCCCTCAAAAAAAAAAAAGAAAATACTGTGTCTTCCTCAAAAACAGATGCTACCTGTCTGGAACACCTAGGGCCTGGTGCATATATCCTCAGAAGTTTTTGTCCTTAATCCCCAATAATCTATAAACAGACAAATAGGTGTATCAGAGCAATTTTTTCAAAACTTGGTCACTGAAACCATGTCATAAATGGCTCGAGCCAGCCTACATACAAACCTACTTCAGCCATTGTGTACTTAAACTCTAGCACCAACAGCAGCCACCAGTGCTTCTGATCTCTCATCCCTAAGAGTTTTCAAGCTCTGAGAGATGTCACTTCACCTATTTTCACTGAGGAAATTAAAACAATCACGAGCACTTCTGCAGATTCCCACCAGCACATCTACCTAATACTGTACCTACACACCCTGCCTTCAAGCTTGTTACCTGGGAAGAACTCTGCTTTTGCTTAAAGCTACCCCTGCACTGCACACTTTCCCCAACCATCCCTCACCTACTGAAAAATCTCATTCCAGTAGTTTTTCCTCTTAACTGGAACACTTCCTTGCATGCACAACTGTTATGTTCTATGTCAGTGATTTTCAACTGGTGTGCAAGAAGTATTTTTTAAAACATGCAACACCTGACTATTTAGTCAGGGGCACTGACCTCTTTTCCTCTAGATTGTCAAATAAAAAATGACAATAGCCAAAACAACAATAGCTGTCTGGTGTCAATGAATCAAAATTAATATCTACTTCTTGTCAGATTGGCAAAAGATATATTTTTTGGTGTGCTGCAAAATTTTAGTAGTTGGTTTATGTGTGCCATGAGATGAAAAAAAGTTGAAAATCACTGTTCTATGTTAACAAGTATGCATACTTATTTGTTATTTCTTCCACCTTAAAGAAAATACCTCTTTCCCTCACTTTGTTAAGACTGTTCCTACTCCATTTCTTTGTCCTGACCCATGGCAATGTAGCTTTTGCTATCACCACTCTCTGCAAACTACTCATTCAGATTACCAATAATCACATTGCTAAATTCAGGAGTCAATTTATAGTCAGTCCTCTTCTTACTTGAGCATCATTTTTACATCACTGAAATTTTCTTTCTCCTAGAAATGCTTTCTTCGTTTAATTTCCAGGTTACTACAGACTCTTGGTTTTCCTTTTTCTCCATGGCAGCTCTTCCCAGTTCTTCTGCTAGTTCTTCCTTCTCTGACTTCTTACTACTGGAATGCTTCATGGCTCAGTGCTTGGTGCTGTTCTATCAACACTCATTCCCTGGGTTGGGATGAAAGCTACCTATATGCCAATGACTCCCACATATGTCTTCAGTCCTAAACTCCTCCTCAAACTCCAAACTCACATAGACAACTGCTGGTTCAATATTTCTATTAGGATAAGTGATAGACACCTCAAACTTAAATGTCTAAAACTGAACTCGTTATCTTTTTCCACAAATCTGTTCTAAACCTGCGGATTTATGGCAACCTTACCCTTCCCACTGTTTGGGCCAAAAAACTCTGGAGGCACCCCCAATTCTTATCTTTCTCTCACACCTCATATCTGATCCATAGTCACTCCTGTTGGCTTTACCTTCAACATTCATACACAATCCAACCACTTTTTACCACCTTAAGGGTTATCACTCTGGTCAAAGTCACCACCATCTCTCAAGGATCATTTGAAACTATTAAAGTCTCCTAATTGCTTTTCCTGTTTCTAACCTTCTTTTCTCACAGTATATTCTAAAGACAGCAGCCAGAGCGCCCATTTTTGCTTTAATCTTTTACTATGGAAATTTAAAAACCTATATAATAGCACAGAGAATATTATAATAAATCCCATATAACCATCATCCAGCTTCAATAATTATTAGTGTATGATCAACCTTGTTTTATTTTTAAACCCCATACTACCCTGTGCTCAAGATTATCTTGAAGCAAATCTTGGACATCAAATCATTCCACATTATGATCCCTTAGAAACATAAATCAAATCATGTCACTTGCCTGCTCAAAACCTGTCAATTCCCATCCCCCACCCCTGCTTCCCTGGGTTAAACTCAGAATAAAATCAAAAGATCTTATATGGGCCCTGGGAAGCCCTACAGCAGGGGTTGGAAAATTATGGCCCAGAGACCAAATGCAGCCAGCTGCCTGTTTTTGTGTGGCCACGAGCTAAGAATGGGAGTTAAGGATAGTTAGAGGGAAAAAATAAAAAGAAATATTATTTCATGATACATGAAAATAAGATTAAAATTTAGAGTTCACAGATGAAATTTTATTGGAACATAGCCATGTTTATTTGCTTAAGTATTGTCTATGGCGGCCTTTGTGGCAGAATTAAGTACCATATTTTTGGACTATAAGATGCACCCCCATTTGGGAGGAAAAGAGGGGTGCGTGTTATAGTCTGAAAAGTACAGTAGTCATGACAGAGACTATGTAATTTGCAATATTTACTATCTGGCCATTTATAGAAAAAAATTGCTACCTCCTGCCCCAACCAATCAAGTCCCCATGTAATCTCTCTGACCTTCTCTTTCCACACACTCCATTCCAGTCTCATTGGCTTTTTCCCTGTTACTCAACCAGGCTAGACACACTCCTATCTCAGGGGCTTTGTTTTAGCTGATCCCTCTAGCTGGAACACTTTTAGCTAAAATATATGCATAATTTTCTCTCACCCTCAAGTCTCTGCTCAAATGTTACCTCTACAACAAGTCTTACTCTGACCACTCCATTTAAACTTGCAATGCATGCTTACTGTCCTACACTCCTCCTTTGCTTATGATACTCCATATATTTCCTTTTCATAGCACTTACCACCTCCTAATGTGCTGTTTAGTATCTGTTGTATACTATCTATTTCTCCCAACTAAAGTGTAAGTTCCACAATGCTGGTTCATTTATAAATCTAAAGTGCCCAGAACAGTGAGTGTCTGGTATACAATTAGGTAATCAAATATTTGTTGAATAAATTTAATTCCTTATAATCAAAATTTTAAGAATCTTAATTTGGTAAGATCAACTGTAATAGCATAATCAATAAAATAAAGAATTAAAAAATAAATAAAATACACTAAATAAAAAAAAATGCAGAATCTAAACACTAAGTATAATAAAAATAAGAAGCACTGCCCTGAGAATGAAAAACCTACTCCAGAATGTTTCATCCATGCATTAATCTAATATTTGTTGTCTGTTTGCCATGTCATGGGTGTGGGGGATCTAAGGATGAAACAGTCTGAGCTTACAGTGTACTAGGAAAGATAAAACTCACAGATAAATAACTTTAAGAGGGTAGAATGCAGTAATGTGGGGCTGTAATGCAAACTCAGGTCTGTTAAGGTCAAAGCCATGCTGCCAGTTACTAAATTGTTGTAAAGAAAAACAACCCTTTAAAGCAGCAAAAATAAGGGGAAAAATGCAGGTATTGCAATAAGAAAAATAAGTTAATCAATGAATATAAATTCAATGTGCTATTACAAAATGACTAATCATGAAAACATAGAAAATATTTTATATCTTAGTGTGAAGAATGCATATTATAAACTAGTCTATGATACAATACATTTATTCAATAACACTAATTGAGTACTGACAATGGGCAGGCACTCTTCATTGTGCTAGGGGAAATTCACAGAAGAATGATGAACAACCTTGGCCCTCAAGGGGCTCATATATGGAGAGCAACCAGGAGGGAACTTAGAAAAATATAAACAGGCAATATGTTAAGGTAGCAGACTCTGTGGGAATAGTTTTCCTTTAATTTTATTTTCCTTTATAATCACTAAAGTGCTGTAGTTAAAATAAATTAAATCAATAGGAGAAAGTTAAAAAAAGCAAGATGAAATATCTAATTGTTAGATGTAAAAATGAATTTAAAAAATTAAAAGGGCCTTTGGGGTCCAGACTGTGGTTGTTAAATACCATTTCCCAGTAAAAGAACCAGCATTATTTGGAGTGGCTGATCCCAGATGTGGAGCAAGAAATCTATAAGATGAGCCGCACAGCAAGGAACCTCATGAAACACCTAGAGCACAGGTGGCAAACATAAGGCCTGTGGACCAAATCCCGCCCCCCATCTTGTTTTATCTGGCCTGGCACCTTGTTTCTACCCAGCGGCAGTGACAAGCTCCTTGCCCCTGGTTAAGGAGTAGTTACATTTATACAGTCCTGAAATTACATTTGGCCCTTTGAAGGCAACCACAGGGCTGATGGGGTCCCCGGTGAAAATGAGGTCGACACCCCTGACCTAGAGCCACTCCCTGTAAGCTATGATATCATATGGCTCCTTTTCTGTGAAAGAAGGTCAATAGGCAAATCTAACTCCAATTAGCCTGTAGCTTCTACACAGGAGGTCTGCAGAGTGGAAGGGTCAATCCTTCTGCTTCTGCTGGAGATAACTGGCCTCTCCCAGTCCCATCTATCTACCACCCCGCAAATGCTGCTATTAGGCGCACCAACTACTAGCAGCTGAATCCCTGTGCCCTAGATGTCTCAGAAAACTTTACCTGCACTAACTACCATATGCAATAAGTGTGCCTATGAGAAGGACTTTCAAACCTACCCACCAGAAATTATCCATTCAGGGGCACAGTTCCCTACCAAAATGAGCTGCACTTCATCCAGCAACAGGGGAGCGGAGTCTATCCATAGTCAATGGGTGAGCTAAACAAGAACACAGGTCTGGTTGTTTTAAAAGAGTAATGGCTTGTTCTCACCCAGTACGGTGTCATTTAGCTTCAGAACTCAATTCATCAAATCTGACAGCAAAGGATGGAAATTAACTACCCCTACGGAAACCAGAAATAATAAGCTGAAGAGTTCAGATGCAACATTCCGCCCCCACAAAAAAGGTTCCAGAAATGGTCTGTATAATGGCAGAGCCCTGGGAGTAAGTGGGAGACTTCCTGAGTAACCTTTCAGTTAACAGGATGCTCTCCCTGGGAGGTCAAGTCCAGCCAATTTGGTGTTAGTCCACTCCACCACTTCTCATAAGAACTTACCTGAATGCAAGCCCCTGTCTTCACTTTGCACAGGTAGCAGACTAAGGCCCACCGACTGGGTGGGATGTGAGAGATCTTTGTGATTGGCTCCATCCTCTCAGGACAACCAATGCTGACCTACAAATAAAATACCACCATGAGGCAGAGGCACCAAGGCATTCCTGAAGTACCTTTCACAAACCATAAATGAAGTTCCACGAAGCTCAGAACATCAACACAATGAGGTGAGCCATGTCTCTTAAGGTTACTATGTAACCAAGAATAACTAAAACTCACCTCTAGCTATTGCTCAGATCCTTAATCGTTTCCAGTAATGTAAATGATTCATATACAGGATGAAAAGGTAGGGGTTAAGACTAAGCATGACTACCTTAATGAATCAAGGACATCTGTACTTAGGAAACAAAGAAAGCTACTAAGGAAGGGAATTAAAATTCGAAAAATCTAGCACTTATCATGTTAGAGATGGTGCCATATGCCTTGTTTTTTTTTTCTTAATTAACTAAGAATAAAAAACAAAGGCAGTGACAAACCTTTACGTTTGGTTTACAAAGAAGCATGGTATTGTTGCAAAATAGCAGCAATTTGTATAATGAAGAGATTACAGCACATAAATAGAAAGGATAAGGATAATAAAGTCTTTAAAAACACATATCTATCATCATCTTACTTTACTCTCTCAGTCAAAGTAGCTTCAAAGTGGAATTGGTCTTTGGGAGAGTGGTGAAAGGAAAAGGATGTTTTTATTTTTTTAAAGATTTTATTTATTTATTTTTAGACAGAAGGGAAGGAAAGGAGGGACAGAAACATCAATGTATGGTTGCCTCTCACACACCCCCTACTGGGGACCAAGCCCGCAACCCAGGAATGTACCCAGACTGGGAATCATACCAGCAACCCTTTAGTTTGCAGGCCCATGCTCAATCCACTGAGCTACACCAGCAAGGGCGGAAAAGGGTGTTTTTAAAAAGATGAAAAATTTTTTCCATATGAAAATAAGAGGTGAGGTATAAAACTCTGGTAAAAAGTGTTTTCTCTTTCCTCCTCCTTTTTTTTTTTTTCAAAAGTTCAAATATGTAATAGTATCTAAGGGAGAGACAACTTTAAAAAGTGAAAGACTATTGAATAAGGATGGTTCAACCATTACAAGTTCTGCCCACATCAAGACACAGTAGAAAGATCAAAGAGGTCTTGAATAGCCCAAAAGGTACTAGAAATCAGGTACCAGTATCCAAAGAGAATGTCAACAGGTGAGAAGGCTTCTTTTACTTTTAAAGAACTCTTCCTGAGTCATGTTACAGACTTTTATATACCAAGAGTACCAGCTCCACTAGCTGGGGGATTTGCTGCTGGAAAATAGTCACTTTCAGACAGAAACCCGAGAGTTCATTTCACATGTCTATAAACTGGATATTCTTAGTAAGGAAAAAAAAAAACCCACCACTCAAATATTTTTTAAAATAACTTCTATTCTGTAAGAATACTACAGTATGTATCTACAACTTTCAGTTTAATTCTGTGAGCTCAATTTTTGGGTAACTCCCCCTGGAACTACATTAACAAGAATAAAGCCAGGGGGACTTCTGGCCCAGATGGAGGTGTAGGTAGATACACTCCACTTCCCAGCACAACCAAAAGAAGGATAACAACCAATTTAAAACAAAAAACAACCAGAACAGTCAAAAAATCGAACTGTATAGAAGTCTGACAACCAAGGAGTTAAAGAAGAAACGCTCATCCAGACTGGTAGGAGGGGCGGAGAAGACCTGTAGTGAGGAAGTGGCTGGGGGACTGGGAAGTCCCACATTTGTGTGCAGATAAGCTGGGAGGAACAATTTGGGAGCAAGACAGATGCATAACCCAGGGTTCCTTCTAGCAAGGGCAAAATAAAGCCTCACAACCTACTGTAAAAACCTGTGGGGGTTGCAGCAGCAAGAAAAACTGTCAGTCTCAAGGAAGAGTCTATTGGAGGGACCCACAAGGTCCTAGAACGTACACAAGCCCACCCACCTGGGAATCAGCACCAAGGAAGCACCTAGAAGGGCACAATTGCTTATGGCAAGTGGGGAAGTGACTAAAAGCAGAGCAAGAACCGAGTAAGTGGCACTGTTCCCTCTCTGATCCCTCCCCTACATACAGCCACAATGCAGTAAAGTGGGTTGCCCCACGCTGGCAAATACCTAAGGCTCCACCCCTTACAGTGTAACAGTTGTGCTGAGACAAAGAAACATGGCTTAAATGAAAGAACATATTAAAGTACTAGAAAAAAAAAACTAAGTGACAAGGAGATAGCCAACCTATCAGATACAGAGTTCAAAACACTGGTAATCAGGATGCTCACAGAAATGATGGAATATGGCCACAAAATAAAGGAAGAAGTAAAGACTATCCAAAGTGAAATAAAGACAAACATGCAGGGAACCAACAGTGAAGGGAAGGAAGCTGGGACTCAAATCAACGATTTAGAACAAAAGGAAGAAATAAACATTCAACCAGAACACAACTCAAAAAAATGAGGAAAGACTTAGGAACCTCTGGGACAACTTTAAACATTCCAACATCCAAATCATAGGGGTACCCAAAGGAGAAGAGCAAAAAACTGAAGACTTATTTGAAAAAAAAAAATGAAAGAAAACTTCCCCAATCTGGTGAAGGAAATAGACATATAAGTCCAGGAAGCTCAGACAATCCAAAGAAGTTGGACCCAAAAATGAACACACCAAGACACATCATAATTAAATAGCCAAAGATTAAAGACAATGAGAGAATTTTAAAAGCAGCAAGAGAAAAAGGAGACAGTTACCTAAAAGAAAGTACCCATAAGATTATCAGTTGATTTCTCAAAAGAAACCTCACAGGCAAGAAGGGGCTGGAAAGAAATATTCCAAGTCATGAAAAGCAAGGATCTACTTCCAAGATGACTCTATCCAGCAAAGCTTTCATTTAGAATGGAAGGACAGGGGACTTCCAGCCAAGATGGAGGCGTAGGTAGACATGCTGTGCCTCCTCGCAAAACCAAAATTAAGGACAACAAAAAGTTAGAAACAAAAAAACAGCCAGGAGAGAAAATTGAACTGTACGGAAGTCCCAACACCCATTCAGCCAGACCGGTAAGAAGCATGGGGTCAGTAGCCCACGGAGAGGGGTGGCAGCAGGAAAAAGCAGTGGTTGGCAGACCCGGGTGTGCAGGGCGCGGGTGGTGGCTAGCAGACCCCAGTGGCAGACCCCGGGCATAGGGAGGCAATGAGCAGACCCAGTGAGGCGCACAAGGCAGCTGGCTATCCACAGTCACACATTTGCACACAAATAAACCAGGTGAAAACGGGCAGTGAGACAGATCACACCACTCAGGGCCCCAACACTGGGCAACAAAGCCTAAAAGCACTGATTGAAAACGCTTGTGGAGGTTGAGGTGCCGGGAGAGACTCCCAGCCTCACAGGAGAGTTCATTGGAGAGACCCACAGGGTCCTAGAATGTACACAAGCCCACCCACCAGGGAACCAGCACCAGAGGGGCCCAATTTGCTTGTGGGAAGCAGCAAAGGGGGCTGAAATCCAACAGAGAGAGGAGCAAGCACCATTGTTCCCTCTCTGACCCTGCCCCCACATACAACGTCACAACCCAGCGATTGGGTTCTCTTACACTGGTGAACACCTAGGCTCTGCCCCTCATAAGTAACAGGCATGACCAGACCAAAAAAAAAAAAAAGGCTCAAATGGAAGAACAAATCACAGCTCTGGAGTCAATACTTTTAAGCGACCAAGAAATAGCCAACCTATCAGATGCACAGTTCAAAACACTGGTGATCAGGATGCTCACAGAATTGGTTGATTTGGTCGCAAATTAGATGAACAAATGCAGGCTACGATAAGAATAATGAAGGAAGATGCACAGGGAACCAATAGTGATGGGAAGGAAACTGGGACTCAAAATAATAGAGTGGACCAGAAGGAAGAAAAAAAAACAACCAAACAGAAAAGAATGGAGAAATAGGAATTCAAAAAAATGAGGAGAAGCTTAGGAACCTCCAAGACACCTTTAAACGTTGCAACATCCAAATTATAGGGGTACCAGAAGGGGAAGAGGAAGAGCAACAAGTGGAAAAGTTATTTGAACAAATAATAAAGGAGAATTTCCCCAATCTGGCAAAGGAAATAGACTTCCAGGAAGTCCAGGAAGCCCAGAGGGTCCCAAAGAAGTTTGACCCAAGAAAGCACACACCAAGGCACATCATAATTACATTACCCAAGATTAAAATGAAGGAGAGAATTCCAGAAACAGCAAGAGATAAGGAGACAGGAACCTACAAAGGAGTTCCCATCAGACTGTCAGCTGATTTCTCAAAAGAGACCTTACAGGCAAGAAGGGGCTGGAAAGAAGTATTCCAAGTCATGAAAGACAAGGACCTAAATCCAAGATTGCTCTATCCAGCAAAGCTTTCATTCAGAATGGAAGAGCAGATAAAGTGCTTCTCAGATAAGGTCAAGTTCAAGGAGTTCATCATCACCAAACCCTTATTATATGAAATGTTAAAGGGACCTACCTAAGAAAATGAAGATTAAAAATATGAACAGTAAAAAAGACTTCAAACTCACAATTAGTAACAACCATACCTAAAACAAAACCAAACTAAGCAAACAACTAGAACAGAAACAGAACCACAGAAATGGAGGTCACATGGAGGGATAGCAACAGGGGAGTGGGAGGAGGAGAGAGGGGGAAAAGGTATAGAGAATAAGTAGCATAGATGGTAGGTAGAAAATAGACAGGGGGAGGGCAAGAATAGTATGGGAAATGCAGAAGCTAAAGAACTTATGACACATGGACATGAACTAAAGGGGAGAATGTGGGTGGGAGAGGGTGTACAGTGGGTAAGGGAGTGAAGGGGGAAATTGGATAACTGTAATAGCATAATCAATAAAATATATTAAAAAAAGAATGGAAGGGCAGATAAAGTGCTTCTCAGATAAGGTCAAGTTGGAGTTCATCATCACTAAGCCCTTATTATATGAAATGTTAAAGGGACTTATCTAAGAAAAAGAAGATGATTATTTTAATGAAAAAAACTTTCTGTTTCTGTAAGAAAAGTTTAATTGAGTGGGAAAACATATAATAGTAGACAGCTATGATTAGAAAAACCTGTTATTTTGACCATGGGATTACAACAAAGATATAATTTTTCATTAACAAAGAAAAAAGATCAAAACTACAAACATTAAAATGACAATGAACACAACTATCAGCAACTGAATCTAAAAAACAAAATAAAAAACAAACTAAGCAAACAACTAGAATAGGAACAGAATCACAGAAATGGAGATCACATGGTGGGTTATCAGCAGGGAGGGGCAGAATGGGGGAAAGGTACAGGGAATAAGCAGCATAAA
Organism: Tonatia bakeri; assembly: GCA_004024845.1. NCBI lineage: Eukaryota > Metazoa > Chordata > Mammalia > Chiroptera > Phyllostomidae > Tonatia > Tonatia bakeri. Next base: position 52,643 of record PVIA01006135.1, read on the forward strand.
TGATAGGTACAAAATAGAAAGGGGAAGGTTAAGGACAGGAAATGGAGAAGCCAAAGAACTTATATGTATGACCCATGGACATGAACTAAGGGCAGGAATGCTGGAGGGAATAGGGGTTCCAGGTGGAGGGGGATAAAGGGGAGGGAAAAAAATGGGATAACTGTAATAGCATAATCAATAAAATATACTTAAAAAAGAATAAAGCCAGGGAAGTTTTCAAGGAGAATGAATCATTGATATAGTATCATTAGCTCCCCCATGAACTGAATTCTGCAGTCTATTTAGTACTACAGTTAAACTGCCTGACAAATTTGTTGGCTTGTATAAGGGTATGAGAAAGAGGATGTGAGTGGGATGTTCAAACAGGTTAAAAAAACAGCACCCATAAGAAGTAAGAAGTTATGTCGAGAAGCCCCTTTTAATTGACTTCGTGTGCATGTAACCCATCATGAAATATCAGAAACTTAAAAACAAGATTAAATAATGAGATATGGAGTTTGAATAAGGATCTTAAACAGATGTTGAGTCCAAGCTCTGAAAAAGAATTTCAAAAATCAAATGGTACCCATCAAAATTGTGAGAACTCTTGCTCACTTTATTTGTGGTAGCTTAAAACTGTAAACAACTCAAATGTCCATCAAAGCAGAATAGATAAAAAAATCATGGTATAACCATACAATGGAATAGTACTCAGTAATAGAAAGGAATGAATGTTGATACATACTACAACACAGTGTTAGCCAGACAGAAAAAAGAGCATAGAATATGATTCTATTTATATGAAGTTTGAAAACAGACAAAACTAATATAGTAATAGAAATCATTTTTGGGTAGTAAGGAGCCAGAGAGGGCCTGGAAAGTGGGTATGAGGGATCCTTCTGGGGTGTTCCACATCTTTGTCTTGGTTATAGTTACAGATGCACACAGGTAAAAATTCATGAAACGCTACACTTAAGGTCTGGTATTTTTTAATTTTTAAATATATTTTATTGATTATGCTATTACAGTTGTCCCATTTCCCCCCTTCATTCCCCTCCACCCTGTACACCCCCTCCCACCCACATTCCCCCCCTTTAGTTCATGTGTCACAAGTTCTTTAGCT
>PVIA01006135.1:53844-102283 GCA_004024845.1 Tonatia bakeri
TCCCATACTATTCTTGCCCTCCCCCTGTCTATTTTCTACCTACCATCTATGCTACTTATTCTCTGTACCTTTACCCCCTCTCTCCCCACCCCACTCCTCTGTTGATAACCCTCCATGTGATCTCCATTTCTGTGGTTGTTTGCTTAGTTTCTTTTGGTTTTGTTTTAGGTGTGATTGTTAATAATTGTGAGTTTGCTGTCATTTTACTATACATGATTCTTTTTATCTTCTTAGATAAGTCCCTTTAACATTTCATAAAATAAGGGTTTGGTGATGATGAACTCCTTTAACTTTACTTCATCTGAGAAGCACTTTATCTGCCCTTCCATTCTGAATGAAAGCTTTGCTGGATAGAGCAATCTTGGATTTAGGTCCTTGTCTTTTTTTTTTTTTAAAGATTTTATTTATTTATTTATTTTATTATTTTTTTTTTAGAGAGGGAAGGGAGGGAGGGGGGAGAGAGAGAGAGAGAGAGAGAGAGAGAGAGAGAGAGAGAGAGAGAGACAGACAGACATCAATGTGTGGTTGCTGGGAGACATGGCCTGCAACCTAGGCATGTGCCCTGACTGGGAATCGAACCTGCGATGCCTGGTTCGCAGCCCGCGCTCAATCCACTGAGCTACACCAGCCAGGGCCCAGGTCCTTGTCTTTCATGACTTGGAATACTTCTTTCCAGCCCCTTCTTGCCTGTAAGGTCTCTTTTGAGAAATCAGCTGACAGTCTGATGGGAACTCCTTTGTAGGTTCCTGTCTCCTTATCTCTTGCTGTTTCTGGAATTCTCTCCTTCATTTTAATCTTGGGTAATGTAATTACGATGTGCCTTGGTGTGTTCCTTCTTGGGTCAAACTTCTTTGCGACTCTCTGAGCTTCCTGGACTTCCTGGAAGTCTATTTCCTTTGCCAGATTGGGGAAGTTCTCCTTCATTATGTTTTCAAATAAGTTTTCAATATCTTGCTCTTCCTCTTCCCCTTCTGGTACCCCTATAATTTGGATGTTGGAATGTTTAAAGATGTCCTGGAGGTTCCTAAGACTCTCCTCATTTTTTTTTGAATTCCTATTTCTCCATTCTTTCCTGTTTGGTTGTTTCTTTCTTCCTTCTAGTCCACTCTATTGTTTTGAGTCCCAGTTTCCTTCCCATCACTATTGGTTCCCTGTGCATCTTCCTTCATTATTCTTATCGTAGCCTGCATTTGTTCATCTAATTTGCGACCAAAATCAACCAATTCTGTGGGCTTCCTGATCACTAGTGTTTTGAACTGTGCATCTGATAGGTTGGCTATTTCTCGGTCACTTAAAAGGATGAGTTCTGGGGCTTTGATTTGTTCTTCTGTTTGAGCCATCTCTCTCTCTCTCTCTTTTTTTTTTTTGTGGTCTGGTCGCGCCTGTTACAGTAGGGGGGCGGAGCCTTAGGTGTTCACCAAGGCGGGGCACCCCAGTCGCTGGGTTATGACGTGGTATGTGGGGGCTGGGTCCAGAGGGAACAATGGTGGTTGCTCTGTTCTCCGTGGGATCTCAGTCCCTTCGGCTGCTTCCCCCAAGCAAACTGGGCCCCTCTGGTGCCAATTCCCGTGTGGGTGGGCTTGTGCACGCTGTGCGACCCTCCAAGGACCCCTCCTGTGAGGCTGGGTGTCTCTCCCTGCACCTCAACTTCCACAGGCACCTGCGATCAGTGTCCCAAGGCTCTATTTTCCAGCACTGGGATCCTGAGTTGTGTGCACTGCCTTGCTTTACAATCGCCGCCCTCACTGGGTCTGCCGGGTGCCACCCCTCTTCCGGGGCCTGCCAGCTGCTGCAAGCGCACTCAGGGTCCACCTGCTGCCGTCTTGTACTCCCCAGATGCCTTACGCACCCTCGCATGCCTTCTGTGCCTGGTCCCAACTCTGCTCTCTGCACTGCGACCCGCGCCCAGCTGCCCGACTCCGCCCCTCCTACTGGTCTGGATCAACACGTCTATTTCAACTTCTTGGCTGTCTGACTTCCATTTAAATCAATTTTCTGTCAGTTCTGGATGTTATTCTGTTTCTAAATTGTTGTTGTTCCTATCTTGGTTGTGCGTGGAGGTATAGTGCATCCACTTATGCCTCCATCTTGGCCAGAAGTTAAGGTCTGGTATTTTAAGGTAAGTTTTACCTTAAAAAAATCTGCTGTTCATACCCTTGCCTTTTGTGCCTCTCTCCTCATACATATTTATCCGATACCACTGGTAGTACCACCTATAAATTAATCATCATGGGTTTACATGCTCACCTGCATCCAAGAAGTATATGAGGTAGCTCAAGTGGAAGCATTATCACCTCGGAAGCATGGGCAGGCATGAAACATCTCCATGAAGCCTGAGTCAGTCTGAATGTTGTGGAAAACAGATGCACTCTGGAGCAAATGACCTCACAGGCCTAGATGAGTTCTTACCTCTGGAATCCACAGGGCACAGCTGACGTGAGCCCATCTAGTCCCTGCTCTGGTGGACTTCATGGCTCCACCTTTCTTTGGACATAACACACATTGTGGATGAATGCCCACAACACAGGAGCGACACAGCCAGCTGCCTTCTGGGACCTTGAGGATGCCGTAGCAGGCCTGGAGACAGGAGAGGGGAGAATGGTTTAGCACCTTCTCACCAGGGTCTGTGTCTGCTCTCTAATATGACTGTATTATTATCAAAGTGCCCTCCATTTTTAGGAAAAAGAGGCAAATAAGGCCAAATAAGCTCATATCCAGAATTTAGTAATTTTTAAACTCTCAGGGAAAAAATAAAGTAACTTCTAGCCTCTGTTCTAAGATCAGTATGTCTTGTGAATGAGAACTGACTTTAAGGACAATAGAATAAGGCTAGAAGGAAATATATGCAAAAACTAGCCCAACTGTTATCTGAGTTTGGGAATTTCATGGTTTTTCTTTTTTGCCTCCACTTTCTAAAGTTTTGTCAATGACTCTTATAATTAGTTATTCATATACTTATTGAATAACTACCTGTCAAGCAATGCTGTGATCAAGAAAAAGGTATTAAAAAATAAATAAAATGAAACTTCTGAGGAGCAAATGAGCTGATGTTTAAAGAACATAACAGTGCCTAGTGCATAAACATTCAACAAATTGTAGCAATTAGTTGCTTGGGTTGAAGAAAAAGAATCCTGAATTGAATAAAATATTAGACTAATCACAATACTCCATAATGAGTTCTGGAAGCTACTTGAAATCCTTTATAGGATAACGTTGGACTAATAAATAGATGAATTACTGGGGGGAGGAGGGAGATTAGTTTGGAAATTCTGGATTTCTCTTTCACTACTTCTAATTTTGCCCATTGTTCCCCACTAACTGCTCTACTCTCACCATTAGAGACCAAACCTGAGGGCCACCTAGCTTCCCATGTTGTCTGGCACACCCACCACCACTGAATGATTCACGATGGCAGCTTCAAAATCTGTGCCTAGCCCAGAAGGTTCACCCACAGCTCAGATTCAAGTTACAACAGTTACCGTCATATCACCCCCCATGAAATTGGCCCCTTTTACAAACTCTCTCTTATCAATATCACCACCATGCTTCCTAGCTTCCAGATCCAAATTCCTAGACTCATATTATCCACTTTCCTTCATCTACTGTTCCTGGGTCTAGCTAGACCTCGCTCCAGAGTGACCTCTGGATTCTGACCTTCCTCTCTATCCCCATCACAATTGCTCCATCCAAGTCCTCATCACATCATGCCTAGATTGATTTATTTCTAAATTCTCTTCCTCCCTCTTCACACCTTAAATCCTTCCTCTATTTGTCTGCCATATTCTTACAAAAATAATGATTTTATACCATTGCCAAGCAACAACTCCTCTAGAGATTCCTTCTGCTCTTACCACCATCCCCATTTAAACCAGAGTTGGCAAACTACTTGAGGCCTATTTTTTAAGGTCACCAAGCTGAGAACAGTTTTCATATTTTTAAAGAAATGTTAAAAAATATGTAACAGGGACTGCATGTGGCCCTCAAAGTCTAAAATATTTACTATCTGGCCCTTCAAAGAAAACATTTGTTGGCCCTTGACCTAAAGCCTGCCGATCTTCACTTCACTTCTCAGAGTGACTTTAACTCCTGGTATCTGCTCCACCTCTTGATCCCTGCCCTCTACTCAGTATTTTTCCTCACCAGGTAGAGTCTGCATCATGTAGTTTTCTGTACTTCAGCCATTATGTTTCATATCCTCAATGATATTTTAAGGTCACTGGAGGTAGGTCCTTTATCATCAATTTTTCTGGAATGTTCTCTATGCAAAGCTTAATTTAGCTCAAGAACTGAAGTTGGACTCTAACCAGGCTACTCTCACCACAGCAGGGTATTGTTTTATAGGGTTCTTAACTTTCAAAGCTATTTTTCTCCCTCTGAGGTCCAGAAAGACTGTTAGGAAATAAAAGCAAACTCCCTTCCTTAAGCAGAGCCTCTTACAGACCAGCAGAAGAAAAACCAATGGCTGGTTCTAGGAATACCCTTTATTTGCTGAAGTAGAAAATCACTTACTAAGTCTTGTATAGACTTACTCATGGTCATAAGATCACAGAAGCTTTTATTTAATAGCAGTGGTTCTCAACTTTTTCTAGACCACAAATGATGAAGGCTGTGGACTCTCCTGAGAAAATTGCACACTTGCACGAGCATATGTTTTGCATATAATTTCAGGGTCATAAACTCGGTGCCAAACATTATATACATGATAGGTATAAAAACGATGAACATATACCTTCAGTCAAATTGATTTAGGTATCAGTTTGAGTGTTGACTACCTGGAGTAAGAATCACACAATGGAACATATAAAAGGACTCGGAATGATTTAAATTTTCATATTTTTTAATGAAAAACTTTTAAGTTCACTGTTAAAATTTGAAGTCTATTGATGTAAACTTATCTTCCACAGTACTGACCGTTAAGTATGTTATAGGTATAAAAGAACAAACATTTGATATAACATGATGGCAGTAAAGAAGAAAAATTATGTTTACTATATATAAGTATCAACATGTTCTTGATACTGTTAAGGAGTAAATCTTCTAAATCACTTTAAGTCACTTTTTTATCAACAGAGGGCGCTCTAACCTAAGTAGCTCTTTAGAGCTCCAGTGAGTATCTTCACTTTGGAAGAATCCTTTTTATATTAAACTTTAAATGGCACAGCTTCCAGCATTAATACATACCAGCTTACATTCTGTAATGCCTGATTAGGTGTTACTTTCACCTTTTTCTATGTGATGAAAGGGCATCATTTACAGTCATTACTGGATATGTTTTCAAAACAATAAAATATCCTTGAGAATTATTATGCCACATTTCATTTTGTTAGTCAAAGAACCTGAAAATAATTCCTTAATATTTTGTCCCAACTGTGAAGGACAAATACAGAAACTATATACAGATGACTTTTATATTATTCCCTTCAAGCATACTATAGATCCACAATCATTTATCTAAAAACCCTAGGGTGAGAAAATCAGGAAATTCAGGATTGTTCATATCTTAGGAAAGTAATATAGTACATACATGGCATATTAACTAACTCCCCAACGGGACCAGGGGCAGTACCATATAATGAAATACAGTAACATTTCTCTAAAAAAACATGAGTACACAAAAAAGGATAAAGATTAAAAATAGCCTCATATAGGGTGACTTCTATTGCCACCAAATCTATTTTGGTGCCAAACTTAAACAAAAATTTGCAGTTTTTCAGAGCTTTAAATTTTTGGCATCACAGAGAAGGGACTGTGGACTGGTATGGTAGCACACTTAAGTTCATACTTTTATGGTAAAGATTTTCTATCTTAGGGTGTAATATAAATAATAGTAACTGATAAAGTGAAGATAAATTTTTGAAATTCAGTCTTTCAAAACACAAGTAAAATGAAGAAAAAGACACAATTGGTCACAGAATAATTTTGAGTACCTTCTAACACAGAAGGTTAAGTTAGGTGACCCAGGTAATTAAAATAAACTCTTCAGCCCTGACTTCTATTGCCTGTTATGTAATCACTTTAGTCATTTTGTAGCCAGAATCATCTAGAACACAAATCCTATCCTCCAGGGTTGACAGGACAAAACTGAAGTTGTTTAGTTTGTGAGAGAAGGCCCTTCACATGTGTCCCTTGTATCCCTATCTACCCTCACTCTCCATGCCTTTCCTGCTCCATCCACCACACTCCACATTTCTGAACTGCTCAAAGCTGCCTCACTAACTCATCTGAGGACATCTCTTCTCTGCCTGAACATGTGCTGCTGTTTCATCTGGCATTTCCTTTTGGCCATTAAGATTCAGCTTAGATGACACCACTTGGAAGTGCTGACACCCATCCCTCCCATACACTTCCACAGCAGCACAGACTTGTATGTACAAAAACAGTTGTCGTACTATACTAAATGGGCAGTTTCCCTGTAGTCTCTACACCAGACCCTGGTCTCCCTGGAGGCAAAGACCACGTTTACCTCTTCATCACTCATTGTGTCTTCAGTATGCAGCATAGTCCTGGTACATGGATGGTGCTGCATACCTATTTGCTAGATAAATTAATGAACCACACAAGTTCAGAAGAGTGAAAAATCACTTAGGGTAAGGGAGTTCAAGAACAGATTTGAACTAGATCTTGGAAGATATATAGATTTTTTTGACAGCTGAAAGTGGGAGAAGGCACTTTAAATTGTGGAACAGGGTGGCCGAAACATGGAGACAGCACAATGACAAGAATACGGTGCTCCCTTGAGTCACCTTATTTCACTAGCACAGGGCTTATGGGTGAAGAAAAGGAAAAACTGAATAGAATGTTGGTATTATCATCATTAATTAAAAAGGCAGTGTGGTAGAAAGAATGACAAATAATTGGGTATAAGAGCTTGGGTAAAGTCACTTCCTCCTTCTGGTATTACCTGTGAATTTGAGGAGTGGGACAGACTTCACAGTCCTAAGATTCTATGATCTTTAAAAGTGGGGTGGACCTAGCTTCCTGGGAGTGCCATATTTGGGAGATGGGGGAGGGCTCTGGGTACCAGGATAAGAAGTCTGAATTTCCAGTTATAGGAAGTGTAAACTCACCAAGGTTACTGGCCATGGGTGTAACCTGATGATATAGTATGGATCTGAGACAGAGGAGAGACTCCCATGCAAGCAGCAAGAAGACTCCCCAGAGAACTGTGAAAGTATCTAACAAAACAATTTCAATGATCTGGGGATAAAGTGACAATAAAGACCTGGGTTTAGTCCCCTTGGGTAAGTTTTGTTAAGTCACCTTGGGGATCGTAAGTATTGTTTCTAAAGGAATACTTAAGAACAGCCAGGCCAAATCTTTATTTTCCCCCTTAAATGCAAGGTGCTGCTCTGATATGGGTGCTGGAGATCATCATTGAGCTTCAGCAAGGCTGAACGTGGGGAGGTGATGGTCTCCACTCTCACTAACCTGATGCACACAGATGTTACACTTATCACAGAATACCATATCATTCCCTTCTTCACTGTCTGGAGACCGACACACATCACAGATCACATCTTCATCATACTCTATGCCTAGCCCTTCCTCTGTCTCAATAGCATGGTTCATATTTTCATGGCATTGGCGTTCCAGGACTTCTACTGTCTTTTCCATAAGATTCTCATCAACTGGCTCACAACCTGCACAGAAATACAAACAATCAATCAACTCGTCAGTCAGCTGTCATTCCCAAATTACCTACTGTGAGCCTGGTGCAGGGGTGAGGAGATTTCAAAGAATCAGTTACTAGAGCTATTCTAATACTTATGTAGCATCACAAGTTAGTGTTTCACACATGAAGTAAAAATATATTTCACCATATTTCTTGTAAGATATTATTACTGACCCTTTAAATTTTCTGTCTAAATCCTAGCCAGTCTCCTCCTAAATGTGTTTTCTCTTATTTCCACTGAGGGAGGACTTTTAGTAAAGTTTGTAATTTTGAACACTTCAACTTATAGTATAATAAAATAATTAGAGTAACATTTAACTATGTGGATACAAATAATAATACAGTCTTAGCAAATTAGTCCCAATGAGCACATCTAATGGTTATACAAGGACATTTTCATACAAAAAGGTATTAAGTCATAAAAGAAAATACTAGGTACTATACATGTAATTATACATACAAAATATTTTGCTTTTCAAACTTGACTTTTAAAAAAATCCAATAGTACTTTTCAGTGTCAAACTCCAACATGAAATAAACTTATCAGCATTTACACGGGTCTAACTGCAAATTCTGAAGTTACTTTTTTTGCCTCTTGATTCCTTTTCCTTCTGTACTTTTAATTTTTCTTAGTCTTCCATATTTAAAACCCAACATAAAGATTCATATGGTAGATACTGATAAAAATGAAATGTTTTTCTGCTTGGAAGGATCATATATATACACACACACACACACACACACACACACACATACATATACACACACACATATACATACATACATATATATATGTATGTATATATATATATATTTCAAACAGCTTGTAAATTCAGAAACAATTCTCAAAATAATCCAAAACAAATTTACCCAAGTAATATAAAATTCCACATAAACTACCTTTTTCAATGTTGTAGCTATTTATAAATAAAAAAAAAACTACCCAGGCAGTATGTTTCATTTTTCCACTTAACAAACTACACATTTTTTTTCTGGAATGAAGGAGTATTAATGTCTGATTATAAAAGCAGTTAAATTCAAATTCCAACTTGACCTCATATTGGTCATGTAAACTTTGACAAGTTATTTATCCTCTTTAGGGCTTAGTTTTCTTATCTGTAAAATAGGGTAACACCAAACTCACTGATTTCTTGTGAGGCCGAGATATAATATTTACACATTGTTTAGTGCCTGGTATGTAGCAAGTGCTCAATTTTTAAAGTTCCTTAATCCGAGTAAAAAAATGTGTTTAATTTACTGTTGTTTTTAAAAGTTTATTTTAAGCTCTTAGAAACCTCACTACAGTATCATTCATCCTAAAGGAATGCTTGAGATAAGGCAATCCTCTTTTAAAACTCATCCATGCCTAAATGCAGTGTGGTATCCTGGATGGAATCCTGGAACAGAAAAAGACCATTAGTAAAAAAAAAAAAAAAAACCAAAACAAAAAAAAACAAGAACAAACAAAACTCTGATGGAATCCCAACAAAGCCTGGAATTTTGTTAATAGTAATGTACCTGGTGTTGGTTTCTTAGCTTTGACAAATGTACCATGGTAAAGTGAGATGTTAATGTTAGGGGAAACTGAAACTGTGTGAAGGGTATATGGTTACTATATTAAACGTGCAACTTTTCTGTAAATCTGAAACTATTTCTAAATAAAAAAGTTTATTTAAAAAGCTCATCCAAAGGGAATTAGCTGCAAAATACCAAAGGGACCTAGTTATAAGGTGATGTCATGTTGAAGGCAGCAATGAAATGTATATGGATGTTATATGGTTCACAAACACCACATGTTGAGCCATCAATCTACTTGATTATGCCCCCACACTGATTTTCCCTCTCTGCCAGTCTTTTGTTCTCCCATCTTTGTGGTTCCCACCCTAAATTGACCCTCCTTCCTCTTAGAGGGCAGAGCAAGAGAAGACATAAAACAAAAAGTTTCAAGAAGCAAGGAGTAAATATTAGTTACTGGCAGAATATGTACTACCAGTATGCCAATCTGGATTTAATACAATTTTAATTTTTTGTTCACATGCATTCAGATACCAACCTAGGAAGGAAGGAAAGAAGGAAGGAAGGAAGGAAGGAAGGAAGGAAGAAAAGGAGAGGAGAGGAGAGGAGAGGAGAGGAAAGGAAGAGGAGGGGAGAAAAGTACAACACTGATTCTTGTTGTACTAACAATGAACAAATGTGATTCAAACAAAAATGAAATCAAATGTATCCTTCACTGTATTTCATATTAAAAACCACCCACTGTTCCACAGGACCACTTGGACCTAAACACTGCTCAGACTGAAGGCAGGTCAAAAAGAGTTTTGTATAAATATATAAACTGAGTTCCCTTTCAGCCTAGGATTTTATGGTATTGTAAAGCACACATTCTCTTTAAAAATTGTTTCTATGCTTACTCACAAGTTGTTTGCTTGCTTTTGCTTCATTTTATTTTATTTTTGAGAACTGTACAATAACTCTGGAATTCAATGGAGGTAGCTAACAACTGCTTTTGGAATTTTTTGCCCTAGCATGCCATTCTTATTCTGAGCAGCAAAATTATAAGTTCTGTATAAGGTGTCCTGGTCACACCAACCTGTCAGTTGTAGTGCTGTCTAATGTTAAAGTTGAACTTCTCTCCATTAGAATGAGATGGTAGAGGTGCCACTACCCTTGGCTCTGTTCACTGATAAAAGCCAACAGTGCTTTTCAGGGCTGAGTGAGGAACCAGTTTCAGAATCCTTCTCAAACAGAAATCCAGTCAGCCATAATCACTCACATTCAGAATTGGGAAACAGCCTTGTGAAACCTACATGCCATCCCTGATCTGTGCTATTCACCATGAACAAGGGAAGAAAAAGTTCAATTTAAATGTTACTGCTCTATTTCAATATATTTATGCATTTCAATATATGCCTTATTAAAATAAAATCAAAGAAAAAAATAAACAAAAAGACCAGAAAAGAAAGGAAGCCACAAGATGAAAGGAAGTACAATGTTTGCATGACTTAAAAGAAAAAAAATCACATGTCAAGTCAAGGCACAACTTACTTTTGAGAAAACAACTCACCCATTTCTGCAAGGTCTTCATTGAGTTCCTGGAGCCAGAAGATGTCCATGTCATCTAGGTCATAGCGGCACACAGATGCCGCCTGCTCCTTGATGTTGACATAGCCAGGCTCTGTGGTCTCTGGGACAGAGGACTGGATATACTTCCGGGGCCGGGTAAATAGAACTTCCTTTACCTTCTCAGCTACAATCCTAGAAAAGCAAAAGAAAGACACTAAATAACAATCAACAGATGACAGATTATAGGTATTGGGCCCAATGACACTCAGGCCATACAATGGATTTGAATGCTCTTTCTACCTGTGGAAACCTCCTGCTCTGCAAACTGGGAAGTATGGCAGATCCCTTTCCAGAAAGCAAATGGTTCTACAAATTCAGTTTTGTTATGTCCTCTGAATACTGACTGCTGATGAGGATTTTTTTGTTTTGTTTCATGCTTAATCCCTTTACCCTTTTCACCTAGTCCTGCAACCCCTTCCCCTTGGGCAGCTGTCAGTCTGTTCTTTGTATCTATGAGTCTGTTTATATTTTGTTCATTAGATACCACATATGAGTGAAATCATATGGTAGCTGTCTTTCTCTGACTGGCTTATTTCACTTAGCATAATGCCCTCCAGGTGATGCATTATAGAACTGTACACCTGAAACATATATAATTTTATTAACCAATGTCACCCCAGTAAGTTCAACAAAAATAATGTCATTATTGTATTTCTTAGTGTCTTCACTATTTATGTAGATGAGTGAAAGCCAAGAGTCCATGGACTTACACAAACTTAAGGCATTTCCCAATCATAAATGATAGCAATCGTAAGTCTGGACCAGGGCTACATGATGGGAAGAAAGATTCCTGTTCTTCCATCAACTTCTCCAGTAGGCCAGAGAAAACCCGTATTTCCCCTTACCCTTTTAGACACTTAAGAGCCCAAGGCAAGGAAATCAAGCAAGGAAAGAAATAGAAGTTTCTCACACCAATGACCTATTTTACAACTGATGTTTTAGGCACTGCATTATGTATCAGAAAATATAACCAAGAGGAAATCTGGATTATCATTCCCTGGCAATTTTAAAGAACAGGGTGGGACATCTAAAAAATAGAGAAAAAAATACATATCTCATCATAAAATAATGAAATTGTTTCTCTGGAAGGCTTCTAAAGCCAATTTCTTTACTCTAGAGCAGTAATTTTCAGTCAGTGTGCCGTGGCACACTGGTGTGCCACAAAAAGTTTTAAAACATGCAGTACCTGAGTAGTCAGGGACATGAACCTCTTTTTCTGGGACTGTCAAATAAAAAAAATTACAATGGCCAACACAACCACAGCCATCTGGTGTGAATGAATAAAAGTATTTTTTGTCAGATTGGCAAAAAATATATTTTTTGATATGCCCGGAGAATATTAGTAATTGGTTTATGTGTATCATGAGGTGAAAAATATTGAAAATTGCTACTCTAGAGTTGCTATACAAGTATAAGTATTCATAGACATAAATATATTCATATGAATAGTTATAAATAATATGAGGGGGCCCCCCAAACCAGAATTTATTTATAAAAAATTATGGATTTATTCTTACATGTTTAAACTTCAGTCACCTTCCAAGTACTCTCCATTTGATGCAATACACCTACTAAGACTTTTTTCCACTGCTCAAAGCAGTTTTTTAACTCACCAATTTTGATGCTTTTAGTGCTTTTGGTGTTTTTTTGTTTCATTTCTTCCACACTGGCAAAATGTTTCCCTTTTAGGATGATTTTCATCCAGGGAAACAAAAAGAATTGCTTGGGGAGAGACTGGGTGAATATGGAGGATGGGACTTGTGGGGGCGGGGTCATGCCATTTTTGGTCAAAAACTGCTGAACGCTCAGTACAGCTATGGGCTGGTGCACTTGTAAACCACCCATCATGAAATGAGCAAACATGTTGAAGCTTCAAAAAATTCACTGAAGCTGAATGCAGCCTCTCACAACAATGCCAGCTGGTACACCAATACAGGTGGGTTCTTAGAACACTCAGCTAGCAGGGCAAGTCTGTACTATAAGTGGTCCATTGTCCAGAAGTTAATTATGATTTTTTGGGGTCCTCCCTCGTACATAGACCAAATCTGCTCTGTAAATACATTTACAGAGTAAATATTTCCTCCTAACCATATGCTTTTAAAAGCATATAATTCCACTTATATATGCTGAATAAAGTTAGTACCAATACACATTTGTACATGTTAATTTTTCTACCATATGGAGTTTTTAAAGCCAAGGCTACAAATACTTGAGGAAAAAGCAGCACCCTAAAATATTAATTAAAGCTAAAACTTTGGGAACTGCTGTCCGAGGCTTCCTTCCAACTGAAATGAACCCAAATGAAAAAACAAGACATGTGTATGAACTATCCAGAGACTATGAGACTAAATATACTGTGCTTTTTATGTGCATGACATATGAGGTAATTATAGAATATCTAATTATTTCAAGATTCATCTTTTTCTAAAAGGGAGAATATTTGATAACTATTCATCTCAATTGCCTCACATTCTATGTGGAACAAGATAGATTATAAATGCTTTTAAATTAAACTTGTATGTTTATTAAGTTTCCAGAAGGAAACAAAGAGGAATATATTTATACCCTTCAGACAGGCAAAGATACTTTAAATAAGACAAAAGCCATTAACCATAAAGAGAGTGAAAAACTTCTGTTTATCAACTATACAGGGTGGGGAAAATAGGTGCTCCATTTATCACTAGGGGCTGTTCTTCCTTTGACTTACTATGCAAAACCCAAATTATCTTTTGGAAGTGAAATCAAGAGGATATCTTTTAATGTTGAATATGGGGTATTAGGCAATGAAGAATCAAAGATGACTCTAAGAATTTTGACCTGAAAGACTGAAAAAAGCAGAGTTACAACAGAAAGAACAGATCTACTGTAAGTTAAATGTGGAAAACTACAGGTGGAACTAGTTTAGGGAAGATCAGCCCTTCAGTTGGGGGCATTTTAAGTCTGAGATGTCTACTGCACATCCACGTGGAAATGTTGAACTGGTGGTTATATATTTGAGTCTGGAGTTTAGTGAAGAAAGTGCTGCTGTCCATAGCCCAGTCAGTTCCACTTTCATATCCCAAGGAGAAATAGTGACTTGTCTGAAAAATCTAATCATTCTTCTTTTGGTATCATTAATGACTCAGAAGTATATGATGACATATTGTTAAGTGAAAAAAGTCAAGAATGTTCCATTTATATATACACGTGTGTATAAGCATATATACTATACGGCTGATGTTTTGTATTCTGATTATTTTTCTTTTTACTGTAAGGCAATAATTCATCTATAATTGTAAAAACATACAAACACATACTTGGTAAATACATCATTAGCTATTCGTGTGTCATAGAACTTATAATGCATACTTCCTTTCAACCAAACATAAAGCACTGTCTTCCTTGCATTGGAACCTTACTGTAATAGAAACTAATTTAAATAAACAAATGAAAACCTAAAAAAAAATCTATCTGAAGCTTCTTTGTTACTGACTTGCATCAAAATCATCCAGCCTACCTAAAAGCATGTAATGGGGTCAATGCCATTTTTATTTGTTGAACTTATTTTCAAGAAATCCCTTGTGGTGTGAAAGACTTATCTAAGTAGCTGTAACTTACAGGGCAAGGTGGCTCTGTAATTCTCGGTACTCTATCATCTCAGTCACCACATACGTACACTACACTACACTACACTACACTACACTACACTACACTACACTATCGGACAAGAGAACTGAAGAAAGAACACCAGAACAGAATTTTAAAAACGTAGTCTGAAAGACAGGACAAAGATTCTGAAAAGATTTGCTCCACCTGCTACACTGCATCTTTCCCACTCCTTTTTCAGTTATTATAGCACCAATGGAGTAACTCTAGCACCCAAGGATAAGGTCAATTAATTTACATATGTCCAAAATTACTTCTGCAAGCCAATTAGGAAATAATATTCTGAAGTATTTTGACAATCTTGTGGATTAAGTAATATTTAACTTTTTCTAGTTGACTGATTAATGGGCTCACTCTTGGAGCCCAGAGCTGCCATGTAACAAGTCAGACTAACCAGCTTAGAGACCACATGAAGAGGTCCTAAGACAATATGGGAATGTGAGGAGTGGAGATCATAGCATCAACTACCATCACTGCTACAGTGGTAAGTAAAATCAATAAGGTTCCCATGCTCACATAGCTTTGAGTTTGTAATTCCACTATCAAAGAGTAGCAGAGAAATGCTATGTATGTACCAAACTCCGTTTCCTTTTTCATCTAGACACACAGCAAGAGTGCATTCTTCAGCCTCCTTTGCAGGCTGGCCATGAGAAGTGAGTTCTGGCTTATGGTATATGGGTGGGTAAGTCACTTCAAAGCTTAGACCCTCCTTCCCCAAATCTATCTGCATAACCCTCCACACTTTCTTTTCCTGAAGACTGGATTTAGAAGTTTAGGGGTGGAAAAGGGAGTGGAAAAGTACCTAGTAGATAGAGGAGCTACTCATAACAAAATCTCGAGTCCCTGAATGACTACATGGAGGTAGTGGTGACCCACATCCCAAACCCAAATTGGGTGGAGACCCGTGCAAGAAATAAAATCTTCATTGTGTTAAGATGCTGAGACCACTGGGGATGCTTGTTATAGCAATTGGCCTATTTTGACTAATACATAATGGTAAATAATTGTTTCCCAATACTTTTACATATATTTTAACTACTGTATTACATTAGATTCATTCTTAAATTTCTCTAACAGATTTATACTTAGAATACTTACTCCAGCAAAGTGAGATTTCCATCAGTAGAAAATAACTAACCAATTAGGTTTTGATTTTAACAAACTGGCATAGAGGAGCCAACCCAAAATAATGGATTAAAAGATTTTTGTTTTTACATTCTGACAGTTTTCACATGCTATTGTAAACTGTGATAACATTCTTTTTTAATACAGAAAGGTTTTTAATAACCTTTAGCACAGAATTAAGAAATGTCTTCACGCTTTCAATGAACACTGATTCATTTTTTTTTTTTAATTTGGAAGGCAGGAAGAATTTTAAAATTGAATCATGATTTTTAAAAAGACTTCATTTATTTTTAGAGAGAGGGGAACAGAGGGAGAAAGAAAGGGAGATAAACATTGATGTGTGAGTGAAACATTGATCAGGTGCCTCTCACACAGCCCCAACCAGGGACCTGGCCAGCAACCCAGGCATGTGTCCTGACTTGGAGTCAAGCCAGTGACCTTTTGGTTTGCAGGACAACACTCAACCCACTGAGTCACACCACTCAGAGCTAACTGAATAATTATTAACTGACATTTCTTCTTTATATAATAGTAACACATGATCACTGAAGATTATTGATTTTAAATCTAAAAACAATCATTACAAGGGTTTACTATAAAACATTTGTTTTACATTTGTTTAGATCTGGCAGTTATGTTAGAAGAAAACACTTTAATTTGTGGCTTTGAGAATAAAGCTATCTTTTTAAAATTTTTATTTGTTTATTTTTAGATAGAAGGAGAGGGAGGAAGAGAAACATCCACGTGCAAGAGAAACATTGACTGACTGACTCTTGCATGCCAACTGGGAACCTGGGCAGCAACCCAGGCATGTGCCCTGACCTGGAATTGAGCCAGTGACCTTTCAGTTTGCAGGATGATGTCCCATGCACTGAACCACACCAGTCAGGGCAAGCTATCCTTTTTTAATTTTATTTTTTTAAAGATAAAAGTTCATTTGAGCCAAACTGATGACATATGCCAGGGAGAAAGATCCCAAATGCCCCAAAGCATTTAATTTTTAAATTTCTATCTTTTAATTTAAAAAAAAAACAACACCTTTTAAATATTCTCTCAATAGTATAAATAACCAAACGGTTACCAGACAACTTCTTAATTTCTAGGAGATTTGTAATCTATAAAAACAAGAACAAAGACATACAAAAAAAACTCCACTCATTTCACTTAGCATAATGCTTTCCAGTTCCATCCATGCTGTTGCAAAGGGCAGGAACAATTATAAAGGACACATGGACAATAACAGAGAAGGTGGAAATGGGGGGGAGGTGGGGAGGGCTAGGGGGTTGGGTTGGGGAGAAAAGGCAGAAAATTGTACTGAACAACAATAAAAAAACCCCACTAACATAATGGACAGAGTGAAACATAAAGTAGAGAAATTAGCATCTCAGTTCGAAATTGGAAAAACTTTAAAAAGTTACCTAGGTAGAAAGAAGAGATTAAAAAAAAAAAAAAGAACTAGGATTTCTTGATTCAAGAACTACATTTTCTTCCATAGCAGCCTGGTTTATAAGGGACTCATGGAATCAAGTGGTAAGTGGGGTTGGGGTATACAGTGTCTATCAACTTTCAAAAAGTAAGCTGCTCAACAAATGAAGATGGGGTACCTGATATCCACATGCAAAAGAATGAAGTTGCATCCCTAATATCATACACAAAAATTAACTCAAATGGATCAAAGATCCAAATGTAAGAGATACAACTATAAAATTCTTTTTCTTTTTTAAAAAATTACATTTGTTAATCCTCTGAGGACATTTTTTCATTGCTTTTAGAGAGAAAGGAAGGGAAAGAGGAAGAGAGAGAGAGAGAGGGAGAAGGTGGGGAGAAGTGACAGAAATATCAATGTGAGAGAGAAACACCGACTAGCTGCCTTCTCCTACGCACCCTGACTGGAGACTGGACCCAAAACCTGGGTATATGCTCCGACCAGGAATCAAACTAGCAACCTTTTTGTTACAGGACAATGTTCCAACCAGCTGAGCGATACTGGCCAGAGATAGAGAATGATTTCTTATATCTGACACTAAAAAGGCAAGTAATCAAAGAAAAAAAATACATAAACTGAACATTAAAATGAAAAACTTGTGCCTCAAAGACCACCACCAAGAAAGTGAAAAGACAATCCATAGAATGGAAGAAAATAATTGCAAATAAGAAACTTGTATCCAGAATATGTAAAGAAAATTTATAACAACAATAAAAAGACAAATAGCTCACATTTTAAAATGGAAAAAAGATCTGAATAATTTGTCCAAAGGTATACAGGGTGGAGCAAAAGTAGCTTTCCAGTTGTGAGTATGTGAAAGTTTATTCTGGTATTATTTATTATTTTCCATATGAACAAATGTAAACTTATTTTTGTCCCACCCTGTGTATAAGTATACAGGGATGCACTATACAAAAACGGGACATTCTGGCTCTGGCTGCTTGGTTCAGTTGATTGGAGTGTCACCCTGTACACCAAAAGATTGCGGGTTCAATTCCCAGTCAGGGCACACACCTAAGTTGTGAGTTTGATCCCTGGTTGAGGCATGTATGAGAGGCAACTGATTGATGTTTCTCTCTCTCCTCTCCTCCCTCTCTCCTTTCCTCCCCTTCTCCCCCTCCCTCCCCCACTCTCTCTCTCAAAAGGGGGAGACATTCTGGAACTGCTGATCTGGGGACTTTGTCTCCTTGTTCACTAAAGGGTCAGATTTTCAGCAGTCAAGGGCATGCATTACAAAGTAAATGTGATGAAACATGAAAAAGTGAACTAAGATGATTCACTTTGGTTGTTTGAACAGTAGTGTTTCACAGAAAGAGAAAAAAAAGAACAATCTTGTATTTTTGGACCATATATATGATTCTTCTTTTTGTAATAAATTATAAAACCTCTCTTCCAAAAAGAATATGCAAATGACTAACAAGCATATGAAGAACTGATGCTCAACATCATTAGCTATCAGGTGAATTAAAATAAAAACTGCACTGAGATACACTCAATACTCAGGATGGCATTAATAGAAGACAGACAGACAATAACAAGTGTTGGTGAGGACATGAAGAAAGTGGAACCCTCATACATGGCTGGCAGGAATGTAAAACATTGCAGATGCTGTATAAAACAGTTTGACAGTTCCTCAGAATGTTAAGGATACAGTTATCATATGATCCAGTGGTACTTCTACTAGGCTGGGGTCCAGAAACTATCCAGCCATGTAATATGGAAAAGAGACATTTCTTGAAGAAGACACAAGAAACATTGTACATAGGACAATGACGAGTCATTCCCCTCCAAAGTAAGTACCCTTGGGACCTCACACAATTCTCCCAGCATCTTTCACTGTTCAAAATACTCTGCAAAATCCTTTGTTGGAATCAACATCAGTGGTCCCATCCTATTTGCCTGAATCTCATCAACATTCTGAAATCTCTTCACTTTCAAAGGTGATTTTAGTTTTGGGAAAAGCCAGAAGTCACAGGGCACCACATCTGGGCTGTAGGGGGACTGAATCACCTGGGTGATTTGATGTTTCACCAAAAAGCTCTGCATGAGACATGATGCATGAGTGAGTGTGTTATTGTGATGAAGCTGCCAATCACCAGTTGCCTGTGGCTGTGGCCTTCTGAATCATCCAAAGAGTTTCCATGGAGGTAATGTTCAAGCTTAACACAAAATTTGAGGCAGATTCGTTGCTCTACTTAGTCATTTTGAATGCAATGGCCACACAGTACACATGCTCACTCAATGGCATCTACTGTCCCCAGTGCCTAGTATAGTGAAGTCGTTATTGTTCACGCATTCACATTCCAGGTTATTCACCTTGGCTGCCACCTTATATTACTGTCACATAAACTGTTCTCATTATATTAACAATGGCTGGAATTTTTCTGGACAGCCCTTATATACCCAAGAGACTATGAGACTCTGGATTTTAGAAGTGTGATTCAACAAGTATTTCTCCTGGAAAATGACTAGTACCTATGAACCTGGGGCTAGGGATGGAGAATTCAAGGATGTGATCTCTATCTGTACTAGAAATACACAGATGTACAATGAGATGTATACTTTCTTATAGTAACCAAGAGGTCCCATCAACCCCTTTATCTGTTGCTATCCCTTTCCTTCCCTTCTCTTCCCTCCCTTGTGTCCTTCACTCACTCATTCACTCACTCAAACTTATACCAAGCATTTTATTTCATGTCAGCCTTTGTGCAACATACCAGGAACACAAAGACCAGTAAGACAAAATGGCTTCCCAAATCAGTCATTACTCTTGAGAAGCTAAAACTTACTACTTCCTCTGGCAGAAAAGTCCTCTCCCCTTCCCACAAAACCAAAATCCTCTTCTACTTAATCTTTCTTCTCAAGTCTTTGCAAATGAAGTCTATGCGATTATAGTCAACCCAATTATCACAGTTACTCCCTTTCATTTGTGTTTATGCATTTTACAAACTCTAAATATTTTGGTTTACTATTTATAGATGCTATTACTATAAGTTCCCTGTTATAATGAAGTGACTTTTCATGGGGTTATGTATTAACACAATTATTGTGGGGTTATATAATTAATGCTATGTTTCTCTTCAAAGGCTAATAAATGCTACTACTGTTGAGTCAGATATGGAAATCCTGATCTCCAAAATCTTATCACATTTCAGATTGGACCTCAAACAGTTTTATCCTGTAAAGTGGCATATAATTTATCCCTAAATAAATAAGCTTGACTTTAACTACTAATCTATCCTAGCTGGTATACTCTGCCACTGGTCTGAGTGAACTGAACATGGTATGTGATTTTGCATTATAAATGTAAAGTTAACCACTCAAAGTCTCTCCCCAAGCAGCACACAGATAACCGTAAGAACATTCATTCCCTGAGTCAAAAGTGCAAGCATGCAAATACCTGAGGGAAGGCTGTGGAAGAGTGTCTGGACTGGCTGGTACCTGAACTCCCTTTTCCCATTCTTCTTTCCATGTATCCGTAAAGAGATAATAGCTGTCAGGATCAATGTGGTGAGAATCTGAAAGTTTCATGGCACTGATGAGGTCCTTCCGGTATACCTAGGAAGATATTGCACATATCATGATGAAACTAAAACCATTTAATGTTATTTTCAAAAGACCATCCCAACCCACTCTATACTTCAACAAGAGAGACATTTCTAACTTCTTAAATGGCCAGATTAACTCCTATTTGGAAGGGGATTGAAGTATCAACAAAGGAATTGGCTTATTCTGCATTTCATAAAGAGTAAAAGGGTCCTTTTGAATTATTTTCTTGGGCTCCTTGACTTTAAATAAACAATACAGGTTACTCTTAAACAGTTTGTATAAAACAAATAATCCTTAACTCTTCAAATTAAGCAATAAGTATCCTCTGATAACTTATAATTGTTTATTTAGCCATTATCTTATTTTTGATGACTTACTCAAAGTTACGAACATAGTACTGAGCTCCCATACACCCTTCACATAGTTTCTTCTCATGTTAACATCATACATAACCAGTGTACAATTGCCTAAGCCAAAAAATTAACATTGCTACAATACTGATAATTAATCTTCAGACATTATTCAAATTTTACTAATTTCCCTCCTAATACCCTTTTGTTCCAGAATTAAATCTAGGATCCCACATCGCAATTAGTTGTCATGTGTCCTCAGTATCCTCTCATTTGTGACAGTTTCTCAGTCTTTCTGGACCTTGATACCTCTGAAGAATACTGGTCATGCATTTGAAAGAATATCCCTACAAATGGGGTTTGTGTGATATTTTCTAATGATTAATGTTACTAATTTTTTTTGGCAAGAATACACAGAAATGATGCCATGCCCTTCTCATTCCATTATATCAGGGATACACGATGCCAATGTCTTATTAGTGGTGATGTTAAACTTGATCACTTGGTTAACATAGGGTCTTGCTGTTTATTTTCCACTGTTAGGTTACTATATTTCCCTTTGTAATTAATAAATAGCTTAGAGGAGATACTCTGAGATTATAAAAACATCCTACTTCTTCTCAGACTGTAATGGGCTAATTTTAGTATCCACTGGTAGATATCAGCCCTGCATTTATTAATTTGAATTCCTCTGTAATAAAAATCTGTCCTTTGTCCCCCTCATTTATTTATCTACTGTAATACTTTGTATAATGGGGTAAGAGAGGATCATAGACATATCCATTTAACATGTTCTGCACGGAGCTCAGTGTTCTGGGTGGCTAGTCCAAGAAACGGAATTGCCATTTTGCTGAACACTGTGATTCATTTCTATAAATTACTTGAGTGCCTTTAACGAGCCAGTGGTTAAGTGGCTGTGGCAATTTACAATTGAACTAAACTGTTGTTTTTGGGAAAGACAGTGTGGGCAATCCTACCTTAGATCTGTAAAGAATACTAAGGCCAAGTGTTTTTCAACCTCCTAAAATATTTCATTATTTTCTATGTGATATACTTCATAATATAAATTGATTGCAAAATTATGCTTTGGGGTTAATAATGCCACAGCATGTAATCACACAGCATAAGCCATGTCTTCATATTTGATATAACTGCTTATGAAAATCTGTCCTATATAGTTTCCTAAATAACCTGGAAATATATTGTAGTGGGTTGAATGGTGGCCCCCGAAAAGATATGTCTACATTCTAATTTATGGAACCTGTAAATGGATCTTTACAGATGTAAATAATTTAAGGATTTCTGAGATGGAGAGATCATCCTGGAATATCTGGGTGGGCCCAAAATCCAATGACAGGTTATCTTTACAAGAGAAGGGCAGAGAAAGAGTTGAGGCAGAAGAGTAGGACGCCATGTGTAATCATGAGGCAGAGACTGGAGTGACTCACTGATCTACAAGTCAATAAATGCTGAGTTACCAGAACCTGGGAGAGGCAAAAAAAAACAAAAACAAAAACAGAATTTCTCCTAAAATCCCTGGAGGGAGTGCAGCCTGGCTGATTTTGGACTTCTGGCCTTCAGTACTGTGAAAAATAATTTCTTCTTGTTTTAAGTCCCCCAGTTTGTGGTAATTTGTTACAGCAGTCCTAGGAAACTAATACACAAAATTACCAAACAGAAGAGTAACTTGAAGACTCTAGACAAAAAGATATAAAAGCAGAAGCCAATGAAATCTGGCCCCTGTCCATGGGTCCAGAAATACCAAACCTTCAGAGCAGGCAATTCTGTGAAGTCGGAGAAACCTTGGACTTGTAAGAATACCAATCAACTGAAATCTATTTTTCTTAAGCAAATGAAGACTAAATACAATGATTATTATAATCTTCCCTTCTGCATTTAGAGAAAAAAGCAGATTTATATAATAAGCCTGATTTCAACTTTAAAAGCTAGCCAGATTAAATAGCATCAGATCTAATGTTTCTAGAGAAGCATTTTTACTCAAGGCAGAATGCAGGCGTCTGCCTTATCTTGCTACAGAAGGCAAACATCTCAAGCATGATGCAGAACATAAAATGTTAAACAGGGGATAAGAATGCAAGTTCAGTACTCAGGCACATATCTGCAAAGCAATATGAAATACACAGGGTGGGGAAAAGTAGATTTACAGTTGCTCATATGGAAAATAATATAACAATTAATAAATAATAGTACAAGAACAAACTCTGTTTTGCATACTCACAACTGTAAACCTACTTTTGTCACACCCTGTATTTACCAGACTGGTCTCATGAATCTGCTTCTGATAAGAAAAGACATATTTTTAGGTTTATAAAATAAATATAGACAAATAAAATAGCTATAGTGTATCCTGGGTAGAGATGTGAGTTTTATATACATACAGTGGCACACGCATACACACATATTTGTGTATTATTTTCATAAAGAAACTATAAAAGGATAAACTTAAAAGTTTTTTTTTTAAAAACAGGTAATTTTGGGGAGAAGGAAAATAGGGAAGAGAGAGAGAGAGACAAAAGCTGATCTCTCTGAATGTATTTTGTTCCACTGTTTGATGTCTGAACCAGGCAGATGTTTTAATACAGCTAAAGATGAAATTAAAAATCTTTATTAAAGAATGAAAAATGGGTCTGGGACAGACTACCTTGATTTGTCTAATGGTTTCACCAATTAATAGTTTGGGGCAAGTTATCTAAAGTCTCTGTTTATTCATCTGTAAAATGGGGATAATGATCACAATGACCTCAGAAGGGTTGTTGTTAAGGATTAAATGTGTGAATTTACGTAAATGGCTTAGCATGGTACAGGGCTCGTGATAAGTACTAAACAAATTCTAACTGCAGTTAACTTTATCATCATCATAGTCTCAGCTTTACAACTAAAAGCAGAAAAAAGTATTTAGCTGAGTTCTCCTGTCTAGTCCACAAAGTAAATGTTGATGGAGTAAAGAAGATGTGAGTTTATGGCTCACTAACACATGTGTGGCTTGGCTCCTGAAGACAGGGTTTCCAAGTAAGAGCTCCATCAAGAACTTTAACCAACATTTTATAGGCCATGAAGTAATGCAGAAACTTCACAAAATAAAACACGGCCATTTGTTACTAAATTAAAGATTATGAAAGATGGATCTGGATATTGACACTGACCTAGGTAATGAAGTTGAGAAGTTTTACATACTCTCAATTGTGTGCCTATTTTATATGCACTGGTAGTTTCCCCAAAAGTTCCTGAAACAAAAAGACTTTATACTTACCAGAGATCTGCTCATTTATGGTCAAAGAGGGGATTCACAGGCTAACATACAGCCCAGAAGCTATGCCAAGTCCAACAGAGCATGCACA
Organism: Tonatia bakeri; assembly: GCA_004024845.1. Lineage (NCBI taxonomy): Eukaryota > Metazoa > Chordata > Mammalia > Chiroptera > Phyllostomidae > Tonatia > Tonatia bakeri. The sequence goes on from PVIA01006135.1 coordinate 78,154, forward strand.
TCTTGGCCTCTCAGATGCTTACAGAAACAAAGGAGGCCTCACTATGAATTCAATTAGAATATCAATGCTTAACCTGTTAGAGCCACAAAATGAAAATGGACTTCATGGACAGCTCTGGTTTTTACTGCTCTCATTAACATCTCTCTCTCAGTGGGCAGTTTCTTAAAGCATAAGCTAGTCTGAACATTTCTGTGACATTTTTAAGAGGAAAAGCCAAACATTTACTTCCTTTATGACACAAAGGGGAACACTGTCTGGTTCATGTGAATGAAGCAGAAAAAGATCACTCAGTTTTGATTCATAGTCACTTAAATTTGAAACTATACCTAACTCACCACAAACAGATGTGTCATCCCCAAAGCATAAAAAAAAAAAAACAGCTGCAAACATGGTATCTATATTTAACTAAAGAGAGTTAACTGTAAGTGGTTTTCTTAGAATTATACAATCCTAAGGCAAGATGAGATTTTCGGGTTATCTAGAAGAATCATCTACTTAGATCAGAGAGAACCTAGAAAAGAATACAAGCTTGTTCTTATATGATAAGAAAGGTACCCAGTATTGTCAAGACATTGTGTCACACCTTGATTTCTCCAATGAAGCAAAGCCTATATAATTTCTAAGTTTAAAACTTTAAAAATCATGCAAATATTTTTCATGGAAATAATTTTCAAATAGTTTAAAAAGAATTCTTAAATTTCTTATAAAAATTAAATGGGACATTTTTAATGGCTATAGGCTGCCATTAACTGGAACATCAATTGCTATAAAGCAATGTACTTTGGGGCTGCTTAGGTAGGTTTGATTATTCCTCTTACCCCATACCAAACAGAGGTGTATGCAGCCTGGTAATAGAGAAGCAGCAGCAACTGAGTCTGACTTGAAGATCTGGGCAGTTTTCACACAATAGATGATACATGAGGCTTGCTTTGCAAATTTTTCTCCTATCCTTCAATGTCTCTTTTTGCGCAATAAGCGTGCATGCAAGCTTAGTGCTTTTTATCTACTGTGGGCCAGAAAACAAAAATAATCAAGCTTGTTAGAAATGCAGATAAAAGTGATGTACACAGGCTCTATCTGAGGGTATTATACTGTTCTTTGCTGAGTTAAGATATATTGAGCTTTCATTCTGTTGGTATGAAAATCTTGGGCATAATAAACAAGACTCCAGGCCTACAGATGATATATGCATTTAAGATAAAACACATCAGTATCCTTTAAGATAGGCTGATGTGTTTTATAGAGCAGTCAGATCCTGGCTTCTGAGAAAGAATGAGAGACTTTTTAATAAATTCAAATTGCTCATCTAGTACTATGTGCTTTTTAAAGGGCAATTGGCTTTTTAAAAACATCTTTAAGAGCATGGGCCTTTCTAAGAATCAGATGAAGTCTACTGGTTCAAAAAATACAAATAAAAATGTATCCTTAAAAGTCTGCATACAATTCTCAGAAGTTCCTGAACCTTACACGAGATTCACACATCCCTAGGAAACTCTTCTCTAGAAGATAAATCAGGGGGAGGCATGTAGAGGAATCTCACACAAAGCACTAAACATCAAAGACAATATGCATCTATTAATGCAGCCAATTAAGGCCCAGCAAAAAAATGATCATTTATATTGCATTTTAGTGACTAACTCCCAGTAAAATGGTAAGGTTTCATTCTGGACCTGTAGAGGGTCAGAAAGAAGAAACTCCCATCCTTACAAGAAGAAAAAGGCAGGACAGGCAGCAAATTAACAATTTTTTCGTGAACCCTTTGGAGAAATGAGTCATAGGTCAAATGGCCAACCCAAAGAGAGACAGACATGCCTGCAGGGAGACACAGGAAAGGAGCATTTGCTTACCTGGGGCAGAAGCCACAGTAGGAACATTAAACTAGAAATTTTGATGACTTGATGGGGCCAAGTGGGGACTACTATGAGAGTATGAAGTTCCTGAGGGCTGTATTCATAGGGCGTTCCCACCTTCTTGTAAGCTTCTCTAGCCATCCAACTCAGCTCTCATAGAGAAGATGGACAAAACCTGGAGAAAAGATCCCCCAGTGGTGCTGTCTGGGCCCCTTATGTTCAATGTTCTTCCTCCTTTACTGAACAAAAGGCTTCATCTTCAGGGGAAGGATATCAAATGAGTGCACTGGTATAATTTTGTTAGTGCTAGGGAAAAGGAAGAGTACCCAGTTTCAACCTTCCTGTGTTATCTAAGGGGGGAAAAGACTTAATCTACAGGAAGAACTTCAAGGACATAGACTGAGAACACTAGAAAATACCTGCTGCAGGTAGACAGGGGGAAATGGGGCAGAAGCAAAAAAGCCCTACCCCTTAAGTTCACCTTCCCCATCCCCTCCTTCTGACTCAGGGCCACTATGCCATCCACTGACTAAGACGTAATCAGAATATTAGAGAACACTGTCCTTCCTCCATGCCCTACACCACCATGCTAATACCTCCAGTGATAGTAAGAGTGGTTTACAGCCAGAAGAGCTACAAAAGACAATCTTTCTGAGGACAAGCACTAAGGGACAAGCTCTAAACCAAGGTCACTAGAGGAATTCAAAGTCTCTGGTGCCCACAGCAATAACAAATTTCAAACACCCTCATACACTGCTGGTGGGAGTGTAAACTGATGAGGCCTCCTTGGAAAAAAATCTGGCATTCCCTCAAATGGTTAAATAAAGTTACCATATTCCATACCTAGGTGTATGTATACTCAAGATAACTGAAAACATGACCACATAAAATTTTGTACATGAATGTTCACAGCTGTTGCTATGAATTCAAAGCAGCATTATTTCTAATACTATAAAAATGGGGGGTAACCCAATTGTTCATAACTAATGGATAAACAAAATGTGATATTTCCATACAATGGAATATTAATCAGTCATAAAAATATGAGGTATTGATAAATGCTAAAACGAATGAATGTTGAAAATATTATGCTAAGTGAAAGAAGCCAGACACAAAAGGCTGTATATTGTGATTCCATTAATATGAATATCCAGAATAGGCAAATCCATAGAGACAGAAATTAGATTAGTGGTTGGCAGGGGCTGGGAGTAGGAGGACTGGGGAATAATGGCTAATGGGGTAAGGGGATTTCTTTCTGGAGTGATGAAAAGGTTCTACATTTAGATTGTGGTAATGATTATGCAACTCTGTGAGTATACTAAAACCCACTGAATTATATACTTTAAATGGATAAATTATATGGTGTGGGAATTGTATTTCAAAAAAGATGTTTAAAATGTTTTATTTAAAAAGAGTGATTGTTGTAGTGTCAGTGGATATCACCTGAGAGGCCTTGATATCCACTTCCACTCAGTAACAACAAGGTATCCCTCCTGTTCAATGCAGTACCAGCAGGGACTCGATAGAGTCTAGGCTGTCACTATAGCCCAGGGCTGTCAAACTCATTTCCGCCAGGGGCCACATCAGACTCATGGTTGCCTTCAAGGGGCCAAATGTAGAATTCCTTGCCCCTAGTTAAGAAGTAGTTACATTTATACAGTCCTAAAATTACATTTGGCCCTTTGAAGGCAACTGCAAAGCTGATATGGCCCCCAATGAAAATGAGTTTGACACCCCTGATACATAGCCCATCTGTAATGTGGTATCCCTTACTGCCAACACTTCCCCTGCTATCAGGGAGGTAAAAAAGTGAGTATTTCTACTGCAACAAGTAGTAAGGAAGGTAGTAAGTAACCCCTCCCCTTTCCCCGGGAGATAACAAAACTATCTTCCTGGAGAGGCAACAGAACTAGGACAGGAAACCTAAGAATTCTGCAACTGGTGGTAAAGAGTCAGTGCCCCTCTTCCCCACTGGCCTGGTTATTATAGAGGCCTGATAAAACAGATTTAAATAAGACTTAGTGTTTGATAACATAATACCAAAAAATGTCTAGGATACAATAGAAAATCACTCACCATACTAAGAATTGGGAATGAGAAGAGACAATAGACACTAACACCAAGATAATACAGATGTTAGAATTATCTGGTAAGGATTTTAAAGCATCCATCATAAAAATTCTTCAAAAAGAAATTACGAACACTTTTTTTGAAATGAGTAAATTGAAAGTTCCAGCAAAGATATAGAGGATATAAAGAATAATGAAATGAACAACTTGAAGTGGAATAATATAATAGCTGAAATAAACTAAGGGGGTAGGCTCAATAGAAGAATGGAATTAACAGAATAAAAAATAAGGGAACAAGAAAAATTCCCCAATTTGATCAACAGAAAGGGGACACACACACACACACACACACACACACACACACACACAACACTGAACAATCTGAGGGACCTTTGGGAAAATAATGAAAGAGCTAACATTCATGAAATTTAAGTCCTAAGAAAAGGAGGAGAAAGAAGAGCTGAAAAAATAGTTGAAGAAATAATGGCTAGCCTCACCAGGAGTGACACATTATTCTTGGGCTGTCAGTGCTCTGAAGGCTATGAGGACCCATCATGCCCAGATCTCCCAACCTGGTCCTTCCTTTCTCCATCCACAACCTCATCTACCCCTTCCTGAACTGCCTCCCGTGTACCAACTTAGCTTTTAATGATCATAGGCCAGATCTTTGGGTCCTTCCCAAATCCCCAAGTCTGGCTCCCTTGGACTTTTTGGCTAAGGAGAGGCTTTATAACCTAAAGCCAGGCATTTAAGAATAATCGCCAAAATGAATTCAGTGTGAAGATTACTGTTTTCCCAAAGGGAAAAGAAAATGGAATCTTCCTTGAAAAACAAAACAAAAGCTCATCAGAAAGCAAGCCTATCCAATGGCACATGGAGTTACTCCTTGCATCTCCAAGATCTGAATATTGTAGGTATGTAGGCAGAAGGCCTATTTTTTAAAGTCTAAAAATTAGAATATCTGATCTCACCTCAGCAGATTTCTTGTGTTCATTTGGAATTTTTGACTTGTTCCTATACATTGAGCCACAAGTAAGAGAAGTGGAAGGACCTGCAAAAGATAATTAGAAAAAAATACTGAGACTTATTAACCTGCTATTATAACTAAATGTCATCCAAGAGAATACAAAAGATATGATGGAGAAGAACACAGTGATCTCATACACAACACTGAAGAAAGTTAAATTACAACCAAGAAAGCCTCATAATGGAGTTTAAAAACATTTATAGGTGGACTTTTAGTGTGCAAAAGCTTCAACAAAGCTAATGCTGAGGGGGATCTGATTCGATGTAATCATACCTCATAACATTTTGGAATAATGTGATTCATGTACTACCTGGAGAAAAAGTATCTGCAAAAGCAACTGAAAAAACTAAAAATGTTCAACAAGTAATCTGTATACATCCTTCAGCACTTCCCCAAATGCTGTTGTTAATAAGACTGTTGCCTTTTACAAATGACAATTCATCCAGTGAAACATTTAGTACCTGAGCTACAATTAGAATTGTAGGGCTTACAGTTTATGCTCATGTACTTTTCCTCCTTTCTAGAAAAGCACTGTTAAATCATTATTAGATTTGGCATATGTTGTTTAGATAAGTGAAAAGTGAAAAACAACTGCTATATGCCATATAAAACCAATTCTCCCACCTAACTTATTAATTTCTAATGAAATTTAAATGAATAAGAAAAATGGCACCCCAAGCTTTCTTTCCTGAAAACATTATTTTTAACCATGGAAGGAAGTATGAAATAGCTTGTCATCAAGTCAAAGAAGAAATCCTCAAGGAGTATGGATACACAGGTTACCAGCTGTTGGCTGGTTCTACTCACTCTCATCTGAACTGTCACTGCTGCTGAGAGTTCTATGGCGTTTCATTGTGGAGCATCCTGGGAAAGAGAACAACACTGAATGAAACAGTCAACACACACACACACACACACACACACACACACACACACACACACACCCATCCCAGAGGATAGTCAATACTTTCCTACAGATCCCAAGAAGCAACAGCAAGCCAATCACACAAATCAAATGATTTCTGTCAAGAATATTCTCAAATGATCTAGAGTGATAGGTAAAAAAAACTACTACCAAATTGTCCAATATAGTTTGTCATAGACTGGGTAAGGCTACATATTAGCCTTAGGAGGAAGTCTACACAGGAGAGGATGAATAGTACAGGAATGGCTGGAGCTTCAGATGTGGCCACATGACCAATGTCCACCCAAAGAGGGCAGCCATAGGGACCTCATCAGCCAGAGAGAAGCAGGAAAGGAAAAAGCAGTAGCAAAGGCAGAGCTGTCAAGGGCCAAGGTTGAAAGGCATGAGACATGGTTAGCTGAAGAAAGAACAAGTGAGGCATATCCCACTTTGAAGAGCACAACCACACTGCTTTTCTACCTGCATTTCTCATTTTATCTCTGTCTCCATCCCCAGAACAATTAGCCAAATTTAAAATTACATCTATATATACACTGCAAAGGATGTTATAGAAAGCTCCTATATTGTCAAAATATGTAACACTTTTGACTAAAACTTCAAATGGTTCAAGTGTCCTTCCTTGTGTGCATGTAGCCAATGACTGATGGAAAAAAAAAAAAGGCCCCACCTTTTTGGGAACATTCCAGCACCAGAGTGAAGGAAAAAAGGAAGACAGATACCTCAACTCACAAAGGAAGTGCTCAAAGTATAAGCTAGAAAAGACAGTAGTACAGTCAGTAACTGACATTCTGTTATGTGCCACAGTATACAAAATGCTACTATAAACAATCATGATTCCACAGGGGATAAAGGTCATGGCTACTGCCTTCAAGCCACTCATTATCTACTAAAGAGATAGAATTCTGAGTACAAGGCCACTGTGAGCAATTAGGAGTAACAGAAACAGAACTGCATCTTAAAAAGCTAATAGAGTTCCATTCCTGCCATGATAATGTGAAGAGCTATATGGACCCACTCCTCAGTGAATCTGGTGAAAATTATTTTAAAAAGAAACAAAAACTACTCATTTAAAATATCTGAGAATGGTCTGAAGGGCTTATAACAAACAAAGAAGCATTTATTAAAGGAACTCTACTAAAACTCAGTAAATAAAGTAAGAGTCTATAGTGGTTGGGCCTAGATTCACTCCCTATATCCCCTTTCCAGCACAAATGTCAGCTCCCAGCTGAAGGCTTTCCCCCTGAGAGGGTCAGGAAACAGCATTTCTCATCCTGTCCGCAGCTACCTGTTGCTGAGGCTAAGTTCCAGAAAAGTGTGGCTGAAAGGTGGCTGCCTTCTTCTACCCAGGAGCCCCCACTCCTGGGATAGAGGCTATGCCTTAGGTGTGGTGCTACCAAGAACACTGAGGCCCCAAATGCCCTGGCCCAAGAACTTAGAATGGGAGTTCTATATCAGCAGAGGTAAACCTAGGAGAGATGGAGACTCTACTCAGAGAGAAGCATATCAATGTCTCCATCCCCTGTACTAGAGCTGTGGCTCAGAGATTTAGCCTAGTGGAAAAAGCAGGTTATAGACTAGAAGGCTCCAAATCTTTCCCCAGTGGAAATGATTCCATTTACAACACAGTGTGGAAAAGTTATTTATGCCTAGGTTGGCTCACATGCTAAAGAGAATCAGGGAAATAGATAGCTGGGAGAAATCATTCTGGATTCAGAAATCTCAAATACCAATCTTAGGAACTATCCCTTCAAAGGAGCCTTAATGTGATAGGATCAGTCTGTGGAGCAATTTATGCCCCTAGGGCACTATTAAAAACAACAGAGCAATCAGCCAGCAATTTGTGGAAACTTGACAAAACCACTATCATCCCAGGGTGACTGTGGGCATACCAAAGGCTGAACCCCTAAGAAGCAACATCAAGACTTAACACTGCAGGGCAAAAGCAGGGAGTAAACAGACTTCAGTAAAATAATCCAGACAGCCACTAAGTTAAAGAAGAAAATAACAATAAAGAGCCTGAGGTGGGGATCCCTGTACCCAGAGTTACTGCATTATATTACCTAAAATGTCCAGTTTCCAACAAAAAATATGAGACATGCAAATAGGGAAGTATGACCTATACGCTACCCAAAAAGCAAGTGACAGAAACTGCTTATGAGAACAACCAGATGTCAGATTTAATGGGCAAAGATTTCAAGTTAGCCATGTAAATATGTTACAGAACTAAAGAAAACCATGGTTAATGAAGCAAAGGAGGCCCTAGCCAAGTAGCTCAGTTGCCTAGAGTGCCATCCCTATACGCCAAGGTTGTGGGTTTGATCCCTGGTCAGGGCATATACAAAAAATCAACCAATGAATGCATAAAAAAGTGGAATAACCAACTGATGTCTCTCTCTCAAAAAAAAAAAAAAAAGGAAAGGGAGGTAAGAATATCAATAAAGAGAAAGCATTAAAAAGAACCAAATGGTAACTCTGGCATTGAAATGTACAATAACTAAAATAAAAACTTTACTAAAGGGGTTCAACAGTAGATTTGAACTGGCAGAAGAAAGAATTAGTGAACTTGAAATAGATCAATATAAATTATGGAAGCAAAAAAACAGAGAGGAAAAAGATGAAGAAAGATAACAAAGCTTCACAGAAATGCAGGACACCATTAAGTGCTCCAACATATATGTAATGGGAGCACCAGAAGGAAAGGAGAAAAAAAAAAGCAGAAAAAAAATGATGGCTGAAGGATTCCCAAATTCACTGAAAAACATTAATCTGCACATCCAGGAAGGTTGACAAACTCCAAGTAGTTTATAGTACCACCACCACCACCACCACCACCACCCCACCACCTGCAAAGAGATCCACAGATACATTATGGTAAAATTGCTGAAAGCCAGACAAGGAGAAAATCTTGAAAGAAGCAAGGGAAAAATGACTCATTTAAAATGGAACCCCAATAAAATTAACAGCTATCTTCTCATTAGAAACAATGGAAGTCAGGAGGCAATGAGATAAGATGTTGAAAGTGCTCTGTAGTAATGTTTGCACATAGTGAATATATTAAGAAACATGGATTTGTATGCTTTCAATGGGTAAAATGTATGGTATGTACATTATATCACAATAAAGCTATGTAAAAAACTTACAGGAGACCTCTGACCAAGATGAAGGCATAGGTAGATACTCTGTGCCTCCTTGCACAATCAAAAGGACGACAACAAATTTAAAAACAAAAAAACAACCAGAACTGCCAGAAATCAAACTGTATGGAAGTCTGACAACCAAGGAGTTAAAGAGAAAACATTAATCCAGACCAGAAGAGGGACAGAGACCAGCAGTGCCAGCAGAGAGGACTCACAGCAATGTAGCAGCTGGAGGACTGGTGATGGCTGGTAGACCAGGAGACCCCACATTTGCATGCAGATAAACTGGGAGGAACAAATGGGGAGTGAGACAGACTGCACAACTAGGGTTCCTGAGCAGAGAAATACAGCCTCAAAACCTCAGACTGAAAAAACCTTTGGGGGTTATGGCAGCAGGAGAAATTCCCAGCCTCACAGGAGAGTTCGTTGGAGAGACACACAGGGACCTAGTATGTACACAACCCCCCCTCCCGCCACCTGGGAATCAGCACCAAAAGGGCCCAATTTGCTTGTGGGTAGTGGAGGAAGTGACTGAAAGCCAGCAGAGAGCCAAGCAAGTGGCATTATTCCCTCTTGGACCCCTTCCTGATAGTGCCACAATGCAGCAACTTGGGTTGCTCCACCCTGGGGAACACCTAAGGATCCATCCCTTCCTATGTAACAGGCACACCAAGATAAAAAAAAAATGGCTGAAATGAAAGAACAGATCAAAGCTCCAGAAAAAATACAACTAAGCCATGAAGAGATAGTCAAACTATCAGATGGAGAGTTCAAAACACTGGTAATCAGGATACTCACAGAAATGACTGAATATGGCCACAAGACAGAAGAAAAAGTGAAGGCTATTATGCAAAGCAAAATAAAGGAAAATGTACAGGAAACCAAGAATGAAGGGAAGGAAACTAGGACTCAAATCAATGGTTTGGAGCAGAGGAAGAAATAAACAGTCAACCAGAACAGAATGAAGAAACAAGAATTCAAAAAATGAAGAGAAGCTTAGGAACCTCCAGGACATCTTTAAACATTCCAACATCCCAATCAGAGGGGTGTCAGAAGGAGAAGAGGAAGAGCAAGAAATTGAAAACTTATTTAAAAACATAATGAAGGAGAACTTCCCCAATCTGGCAAAGGCAATAGACTTCCAGGAAGCCCAGGAAGCTCAGAAAGTCCCAAAGAAGCTGGACCCAAGGAAGCACACAACAAGGCACATCATAATTACATTAGCCAAGATTAAAGAGAAGGAGAGAATCTTAAAAGTAGTAAGAGAAAAGGAGACAGTTACCTACAAAGGAGTTCCCTTAAGACTACCAGCTGATTTCTCAAAAGAAACCCTACAAGCAAGAAGGGGCTAGAAAGAAGTATTCCAAGATTATCCAGCAAAGCTATTGTTTAGAATGGAAGGGCAGATAAAGTACTTCCCAGATTAAGGTCAAGTTAAAGGAGTTCATCATCACCAAGTCCTTATTATATGAAATGTTAAAGGGACTTATCTAAGAAAAAGATGATGATAAACAAATATGAACAGTAAAATGACAATAAATGCACAACTATCAACAATGGAATCTAAAAATAAAAACTAAAACCAACTAAGCAAACAACTAGAACAGGAACAGAATCACAGAAATGGAGATCACATGGAGGGTTATCAGTGGGGACCGGGAGGAGGGCGAATGGGGTAAAATATACAGGTAATAAGAAGCATAAATGGTAGGTACAAAAAAGACAGGGGGAGGTTAAAAACAAAGAACTTATATATTGACTCATGGACATGAACTAAGGGTGGGGGAATGTAGGTGGGAATGGGGTGCTGGGCAAAGGGGAATAAAGGGGGAAATGGGACAAATGGCATAATCAATAAAATATATGTAAAAAACTAACAGGATTAGCACAAGTATCAAAAATATTAATCAAAGATCTATTTGTTCTACTGTTGAAGTCAATCAAATATCGGGGGAGTAAAGGGGTTAAATATATAGTGACAGAAGGAGATTTGACACTGGGTAGTAAACATACAATATAATATACAGAATTGTACACTTGAAACCAATATAATTTTATTAACCGTTGCCTCAATAAATTTAATAAAAAAGGATTGAAACAGGAAAAACTGAGATATAATTGACATATGACACTGCATTAGTTTCAGGTATACAACATAATAATTCAGTACTTGTATATATTGCAAAATGAAGTATATTTCTTTAAATAAAATGTTAACCTCCCATCATATAAATTTTTGGGGCTATATTTGGCTCCTTGGTGCAAAACTTAAGATATTCACACTTCTGAAATGCAAATAAAAGAATAATAAAAGATTTCTTATAAAAAAGTATGTGTAATTTGTTTTTTATTTTTTAAAGATTTTACTTATTTATTTTTAGAGAGGGGAAGAGAGGGAGAACGACAGGGAGACAAACATCAAGGTGAGAGAGAAACACTGATCAGTTGCCGCTTGCATGACTCCAACTGGGGACCCGGTCTGCAAAAATAAAAATAATATGTATTTCCTAATTATTTCCTGTTCAGTGCACAAATCTACCTAGAGTAGAGCTTTGTTTGTCTGATATTATTGGAATATTTCATATATGTAAACTTTCCAGACACATAGTGTGCCCAAATATCTAAAATCCTATTATCAATGTGAGCTTTTCTAAAATATCTACTTATTAGTATTGTTGTGGTAACAAATTACCACAAACTCAGGGGCGTAAAACTATACAAATTTATTATGTTACATTTCAGGGGGTCGGAATTCTTATATAGGTATTACTGGGCTAAATCTAAGAAAATGATTCATTTCCTTACCTGTCCACTTTGTAGAGGCTACTCACATTCCTTGGATCCTGACCATCATCCTCAACCTTCAAAGGCAGCAACACTGTATCTGTCTGACCCTGCTTCTATCATCACATCTCATTATCTGATCCTTCTGCTTCCCCTCTTCAACTTTTAAGGACCCTTGTGATTACATCATACTCACCTGGATAATCCAGGATAATGTCCCTATTTTAGATGAGATCGGGTGCATACAAGGTGGATGGCTGTAGACCTTATTTTAAACTCAGCTGACGAGAAACCCTAATTCTCCTTTGCCATGTAATGTAACATATTCACAGGTTCCAGACACTAGGGTATAGACATATTTGGAGGCGCATTATTCTCTCTGCCACAACATAGTATATTTTTGCATTATTAAAAGTGAGTATACTCCTACACAAATATGCCCAACAGATTTTTGACAATGGTAGAAAAGTACTTCAATGGAGAAAAGATATCCTTTTCAGCAAATGGTACTGGAATAAAAAAAATGAACTTCAATCCAAGTTTCATACCTTATATGAAAGTTAACACAAAATGGATCATGGACTTAAATGTAAGCCTGTAATACTGTTAAAAAACAAAGGAAAAATCTTTAGGATCTAGGGCTAAGCAAAGATTTCTTAAACTCAATACAAAAAGCATGATCTGTCAAAGAAAAAATCACCATCAAAATGCAAAATATGCTCTGCAAAAGGTTCTGTTAAGATTTGTTTTTGTAGTGAAGGCAAGGGTGGGGTGGCTGGGTGGAAAAGAGTAAAGGAGGGGGATGGGGACAAAAGGATGGTACGATATTCATAAATCAATAAATGTAATACATCACGTGAACAAAAGGAAAGACAAAAATCACGTGATTGTATCAACAGATGTGGAAAAACATTTGATAAGGTACAGCATCCACTTATGATAAAAACAGTCAGCAAAGTGGGAACAGAGGCAGCATTCCTCAACATAATAAAGGCCATATACGAAAGACCTACAGAAAACATCATACTCAGAGGGTAAAAACTAAAAGCTTTCCCACTAAGATCAGGACTAAGACAAGGATGCCCACTTTCATCACTCCTATTCAACATAGTATTGGAAGTACTAGCTACAGCAATCAGACAAGAAAAAGAAATAAAAGGCATCCAAATTGAAAACGTGGAAGCAAAACTGTCATTGTCTGCAGATGACACAATACTGTACATAGAAAATCCTATAGATTCCACCAAAAAACTACTCAACCTAATAAGTGAATTTGGCAAAACAGTGGGATACAAAGTCAATATTCAGACATCAAAGGCATTTTTGTACACCAAAAATGAAATATCAGAAACAGAAGTCAGGAAAAATAATCCCATGTGATAGAGAAACAAGAATAAATTACCTAGGAATAAACCTAACCAAGAGGTAAAAGACCTGTACTCAGAAAACTACACAACACTGAAGAAAGAAATTAAGGAAGACACAAACAAATGGAAGCATTTGTTCATGGATTAGAAGAATTAACATCATCAAAATGTCCATACTACCCAAAGCAATTTATAGATTCAATGCAATCCCTATTAAAGTACCAATGACATGTTTCACAGATACAGGACAAACGTTTCAAAAATGTATATGGAACTGTAAATAACCCCGAATAGCTGCAGAAATTTTGAGAAAGAAGAACGAAGTAGGAGGGATCACAGTACCTGATATAAAATTGTATTACAAGACCACTGTAATCAAAACAGCCTGGTACTGGCATAAGAACAGACATATAGACCAATGGAACAGATTAGAGAGCCCAGAAATAAACCCAAGTCTCTATGGTCAATTAATATTTGACAAAGGGGGCAGAAACATAAAATGGAATAAAAATAGCCTCCTCAACAAATGGTGTTGGAAGATCTGGATAGGTACATGTAAAAAAAATGAAACTCGATCACCAACTTACACCATACACAAAAATAAATTCGAGGTGGATAAAAGACTTAAATGTAAATCGTGGCACCATAAATGTCCTACAGGAAAATGTAGGCAAGAAAATATCAGATATTTCACGTAGCAATATTTTCACCGATATGTCCCCTACAAGAAGGGACATAAAGGAAAGAAAAAACAAATGGGATCTAATCAAAATAAAAAGCTTCTGCATGGATAAAGAAAACAGCAATAAAATGAAAAGAGAACCAACTGTATGGGAAAACACATTTGCCAATGATACCTCAGACAAGGGTTTGATCTCCAAAATATATAAAGAACTCACACAACTCCACTCCAGGAAGACAAACAACCCAATTAAAACATGGGCAAAAGAGGTGAACAGACACTTCACCAAGGAGGACATACACAGGGTCCAGAGATATTTAAAAAGATGTTCAGCATCACTAGTCATCAGAGAGATGTAAGTTAAAACCACAATGAGATACCACTTCACACCAGTGCGAATGGCCATCATAAACAAATCAACAGACAACATATGTGGAGAGGATGTGGAGAAAAGGGAACCCTAGTGCACTGTTGGCAGGAACGCAGACTGGTGCAGCCACTGTGGAAAACAGTATGGAATTTCCTCAGAAAACCAAAAATGGATCTGCCTTTTTGACCCAACAATTCCACTGCTGGGATTATTTTCTAAGAATACTGAAACACTAATCCAAAAGAACCTATACACCCCAATGTTCATGGCAGTACAATTTACAATAGCCAAGTGCTAGAAGCAACCTAAGCACCCATCAGTAAATGAATGGGTTAAAAAACTATGGTAGATTTAGCCCTGGCTGGTGTAGCTCAGTGGATTGAGCGTGGGCTGTCAACCAAAGCATTGCAGGTTTGATTCCCAGTCAGGGCACATGCCTGGGTTGCAGGTCATGGTCCCCAGCAACCGCACATTGATGTTTCTCTCTCTCTCTCTTTCTCCCTCCCTTCCCTCTATAAAAATAAATAAATAAATAATCTTAAAAAATCTATGGTAGATTTACACGATGGAATACTATGCAGCAGAAGGAAAGAAGGAGCTCCTACCCTTCACAATGGCATAGATGGAACCAGCGAACATTATGCTAAGTGAAATAAGCCAGGCAGTGAAAGACAAATACCATACGATCTTACTTTTAAGTGGAACCTAACCAACAAAACAAATGAGTAAGCAAAATATAACCAGAGACATTGAAATTAAGAACAATTTGACAACAACCAGAGGGGAGGTGGGAGGAGAATAATGGGGGGAAAGAGGGAAGGGTTTTCAGGAACAATGACAAAGGACACATGGACAAAACCAAGGTGGGGTGAGAGACGGAGGTGGGGATGGCTGGGGTGGGGGGAAGTGGTGGGGAGAAAATGCAGACAACAATAAAAATAAATAAATAAACACCATACTTAAGAGGAAAAAAAGGAGGGGGATAGGGTACATCTGTAATAGTGTCAATAACAGAATATTTTTAAAAAAGTTTACAGAAATCCTACAGAATGAGCAAAAGTAGGGCTACAATCGTTAGTACACAGAACAGTCTATTCTCACATTATTTATTAATTACTGTATTTACATATTAACAAGTATAAACCTATTTTTGCCCCACGCTGCATTTACAAATCACATATACAACAACAGATATGTATCCAGAACATGTAAAGAACTACAAAACTCAACAGTAAGGAAGCAGATGATTCAATTAAAAGTAGGAAAAAGACTTGGAAGAGATGTTTCATCAAAAAGCAATACCAAGGCAAATAAGTACATGAAGAAAAAAATGTTTGATATCATTTGCCATTGGGAAAATGCAAAATAAAACCATAATACCTGAAATAATAGTGAAAATTCAAATAATGGAGATGTGAAGAAACTATATAACTCACACATGGCTGGTGAAAATATAAAATGGTACATAGCTATTGTAGAAAACTATTTGGCTATTTCTTTAAAAATTAAACATGCAACTACAATTGTACTCCTGGGCATTTATCACAACGAAATGAAAAGTTATGTTCATAAAAAAACCTATATATAAATGTTTATAGCAGCTTTATTCATAATAGCCAAAAACTGAAAACACCACAAAAGTCAACAGGTGAATGGCTAAACCATCTGTGGTATATCTATACTATGGACTCCTTCTCAGCAATAAAAAGGAACAAAGTACTGATATATACTACAACATGCAAAACAAATATAAAACATGTAAAAAAACTTAGCAAAAAATATGCTTAGTTAAAGAAGTCATAAACACAAGATCACTTTTTTATTATTCCATTTATATGCAATGTCCACAGTAGGCATATGTATAGAGATAGAAACTAGATTAGTGGTTGCCTATGGTTGGGAGTAGGAATGCAAATGGGCACAAAACTTCTTTTGGGGTGACAAATGTCCTATAATTGGATAGTAGTGATGGATGAAAAACCCTGTAAATATACTTAAACCCACTGAACTGTGTATGCAGAATGAATTTTATATTATTGTAAATTATACCTCAACAAAGCTTAAAAACCTTTTAAGTTATTGTAACACTTCACCAATGAGTAATTTTATGGCAAAGTTAAGAAGAGCAGCAACAGAAAAATTCTGTGCCTACTGAATATAACCTCCATATGAATAACATACTGGGATCAAAGGCAGCAAGTGCCACAGAGGAAATACTTTTATCCTCTAAAAACTCTCAGTTTAGAAAGTGAACTGAGTATGGACCCTCTCTCCTCAATTCTCTGAAAAGTTTCAAGAGACCCTGCCCTGGACAGTGTGGCTCAGTTGGTTGGAGCATTGTCTTGTAACCCAAAAGTTGAGGGTTTGATTCCCATTCAGGGTACATCCCTAGGTTGCAGGTTCATTTCCTGGTCCAGGTGAGTATGATCCCGGGTGAGAGTGTGCATGACCCCTGGTCCGGGTGTGTATGGGAGGCAACCAATTGATGTTTCTCTCTCCATCCCCCTCTCTTTAAAAAAAGTGATGGGGAAAAAAAAGTCCCCAGGTGAGGATAAAAACAAAAGAGTTTTAGGAGACCCAAGACTCCTGGTGAATAGGTAGGTACTCCTTCTTATTTGAAGTTCTGGTCTTATGAACTGTGCCTAAAAGTACCTCCATTTTCTATAATATTGTATTTTCATCTTTAGTGCAGATTTTTAAGAATCTGTAAAATCTGGTGTTTTTAAAACTATTATAGTAACAATCATTTTTTATTATACATGGCAACATGAAATATTGTATTATCAATAAAGAGCTTAGGAAACACATATAACACCAGTAATACCAGCCCTGGAAAATAAACAACTGGATTCCTAATGATTTTTAGGAAAGAAAACAAAGCAAGGAAATTTCTCAGTTTGGGCTGTTACAGTCCATTGATCTATTTCCGTGACAGCACTGCTGTTTTATTTACTGTAGGAAAATGACAAAGAACAGTAAATATCAGCAGAATGATTGTATGATGGTAAATCTTCAGACTGTCTTTATTATTTCTAATCACTATAACAATCCTATAAATGTCATTATCACCAGCCATTTTACAGATGAGGAAATTGGGGCTCAGAAATATTTAAGTGGCACACTTGAGCCACATGGTAGACCAGAGGGCAGAGCCGGCAGGTATATTGGGAATGGGCACTCCAAGTTGACCTTGAGCCCTGAGGCAGACTGGAGGGATGACAGCAGGAATGTTGCCTCTTCTAAACCCAGCTTGCCCTGCATCACCTTTCTAGGAATGCATTATTCCAGCTCCAATCTGTCATGCTTCATCAGCTGCTCTTCTCCTGCTTCCTGCACACAGTCTGCCCTATGTGATTCCATGAACACATCATACTATTTTATACTTGCTGGCCTTGGCACAGGGCTCTTCCCCGTCTACGGTTCCCTCCCTGTTTATTCTGGACAGTCTATTTCTGCCCAACCTGGTCCTGCCAATTTGTGGGGTCTCCTTAATGAAGCTCCTAGATACCCCTCTTACACATTCATTTACTCTTGCTTTCTACCCAAGTCTCTGTCCATGTAAAAAGCACCTTTCACTGTAAATATTTTTTGTGTGGTCAGCCATGTCACTAGACCACAGACTTCTTGAAAGCAGGGACTATGTCACATTCATCTCTTACCTCCAGGTCTTAGCACAGTGTCCCGCATAGAGTAAGTGACAAAAAGAGTAATAGATGCAGTGGTGCCCCATCTAAGTCTCATTTATCTGGGTTGCACACCCATCTTCCAGCTACTACCTGTTGGATGCTAATGGCTCACAGCTCTTCCTATCCCTAAGAGCTGGAGTCCTGCCAGGGAGATTATACTCTCCCTGCCTCCTTTCCAGGGGCAGCCAGAAGCCAATAATTGTTCTACACCTCCCACCCAAACCAAACAGGCTAAGGTTAAACTTTCCTAAGACCATATCCTTACTTTAGCTTTTTCCTCTTCCCTACCCTCTAGTACTCACTTCCTTATAAGTTTCTCCTGAGAGCACTTCCTCAATATATCATGTACCTTCAAATACTGCCTTAAGTTCTCCTTCTAGGCACCCTTACTTAACACAATATGTGAATCTTCATTAAGTGGTATATTTTAAAAAGTACTTCAGAATAAAATTTGTAAGTAAAATAATAAATAAGTACAGTGTAAACTTGGAGTAACTTCATGATGTGCCTTGATGTCTTACATCTGGATATACAATATTATTCAGCTATTTATTTTCTAGTTCTCTATTCAGGGCACAGACTTTATAAAGGCATTGTTTTCTTCCTTACCTCCCACAATGAGTACTTCTTTGTTTTGGCAGAAATGAAATGTGCATCAGCCCTCACCTTGCTCTCTTGGGAACAGTAATTTGATGGCACTTTTCATATCTTATTCCTACTATAATCTCAACCAAAATGATTAAGAGCAGGCTGATTAATTTTAACAGTGACTGTAAGCCAGGCAAAATACAAATGTATAAATTGAGTACTTTCTTTGGCTGAAACTCTCATTTAAAGGAGTACTGTCTGGAAGTCAACCTAATGAGATTATTTAGGAGTGCAATCTAAGTCTGTGCTTTGGTGACTACTTGACTCTCCATTAATATTCTCACAGAAGACCAGGCAGTCAAGGAAAAGTGATTAATTCCAACATGGCCCTTTCCTTTCCTTCTATATGCGTATGAGACATACTTCTGAAATGCATGGTCAGTGCAAGAGCCCCTATTCACTGTTCTCTAAGGAGCCATGCAGAAGCTTACAAATAATTTAAGGCTCTATTTTAAACATATTTATATCCTTGGCCTAGGAATTCTACTTCCAACATTCATCTTTGCAAATAAATCCAAAACTTAGAAAATGATTTGTTAACAAAAATGTCCATTAGAACTCCATAATAAAAATAATAAATGAAACCTAGCTATCAAACAAAAGAGGATTAAAGTATATATTAATATTATAGTATTTCATTCAATCATTTAAATTTGGTATACAGGGAAACATTTATGTTAAAATTTTAAGTGGAAAAACAGTATAAAACTGACTTTATAGTGTGATTACATCTATGAAATAAAATATATAGAAAATAGATGAAGGCTCCATCTTCCACATTTTTACAGTATACATAACAGGGCATTTATAATTAGAAAAAATAGTTCTTAAGGTTTTGAGGTATCTGCCCCCCTTAGCACCCACAAATGATGCAACTGACCCCAAAATTTGAAACTATAAGAGTAGCTGTCACTGTCATTCAAGACGGGCATTCACAAGAGCTGAAAGAAAATCCAGAGAAGTGCAATACAATCAATTGGACACAGAAGACTTCATATGTATAAGGATAGTCCAAAAAAGCACAAAATTTGCAGTTAGGAAAAGACAAAAATCTGAAACAGTGGTTCTCAACTGAAGGCAACCCCAGGAGACATGTGGCACTATCTGGAGTCATTTTTCGTTCTTATGACTGGAAAGGGGCCTGTTACTGTCATCTAAGGAGTAGAGGCCAGGGAGGCTGATAAACATCCTACAAGGCACAAGACAGTCCCTACTACACACAGACTTATGTGGCCCAAAATGTTATTACTGCCAAAGTTGAAAAATCTTGTTCTAAAAGAATGAAGCAGAAACCGATAAGAATCAAGAGTACAGAAATGACTAACTTCAGTTTAGTCATCCAATCAGTGTTTAAGTAACAAAGGAGCACTTCCTGAAACTTAAAAGCAATTTTATCAAAAAGAAAGCAGGACTTTGAGCAATGCCTAGGGACCTTAGAGAACTCATCAGCTTAAGAAGTGGAACAGAATGAAAATGTAAACAGGTTTTTGAAGGACTAAGATAAAATCAGGGAGGATAAATCCATGAAGGTATTTGGAAGTAATCCTTAAGTAAGTTAGTATCTTAAAGTCCAGCTCCCTTAGGCTTTCAGGAAATTATCCTTCAGAGCCATTGAGACAGATGTTGTCCACGTGTCAGACCAGAGATATAAGCCACTTCTTATATCCTTAAAGGTCAATTCTCACCATATGGACAACAACAACAACAACAACAACAAAAAACTTCCCAGAAACCATGAATACTATAAAAATGTCTTTAATACCTCTGCTTTGGGGTGAACAATACTAACTCTTTCCACACTAAGACCATTTGAGTCCACTGCCTATGCTGTAATTCAGAATTTACCTCTCTCTACAAAACAATTCAATCTATCACTGCTTTAATATTATAGAAACAAAACTTCCCTTCAAGCCTGTTTGCCTTGAATATCTTTCATCACTACCATATTTCAGTAGCTCAGTGACTAAAGCCATAAATATTTACCTAGAGACCAAATAAACAAAAAATAATCAGAAGAAAAAGAAAATATCATACATATTTTACTGCTTTTCTTCAGTCCCAACCAATATTTGTTTTTAAAAAAGAAGAGATACCAGAAGTTGGAGTAGATACACTTTTCTGTACTTTTTAAAAGAATACCTTCACCTCAGTCAGTTTAAAGTTTGTTTTTAAAAATTAAAACACATTATATGACTCATCAGCTCCCTGTGACAAAATGAGTATGGAGGTCAACTCTTCTTTAAAAGCCCTTAAGGAACATTTAAGAAAAAAGAAGAAAGGAAGAATTTACTTAGGTAGGTTCCTGCCACTCAGACAAGTATTTCTATACCACAGTTATGCCTGTTGCCAGGAAGTAGGTTTACCCCCTTTAATATACAGACTTGTTAACAAATTATTTGGGAATTTCAAACCCTTTGAGGAGAAATCATCTTACATGAGAAGACCAGGCTGGGAAGTGAATTTAAATCAGGGTTTGGTAAACTTTTTCTGTAAAAGACCAGATAGCAAATATTTTTGGCTTTGAGAGCCATACAGTCTTTGTTGTGACTATTTAAATCTGCTGCTGTAGCATGAAAACAGCCATAAATTGCATAAACAAATGAATTAGCATGGTCCTGTTCCAATAAAACTTTATTAAACTGAAACTTGAATTTCATGTAATTTTTACATGTCACAAAATATTACTCATTTACCATTTAAAAATGTAAAACCATTCTTAGTTTGAAGGCCATAAGCAAACAGGTGGCAGGTTAGATTTGGTTCACAGGCCATAGCTTGTAAACCTCTGGTCTAAACTACAAGAAACGTTTCTTACAATGAAAAAAGAAGAGCATACAAATGAATTACCACTCTCCTAACACCACCCCTTCCTTTTCCAGTCTCTGGGCCCACTGTTTGGCTCATACAGACCCCACTATAAGATTTCAGTTTGGGTAGCCTATTCAGAGATGTTATCTTGACAGATTTTAGTAGTCCTAGCCCCTTCTAAACTAAAATCTGTTCTATGCTTTTTAAGGAAATAGACCCCAGTTCCAATAACTTTTAAAAAACTAGCAGTACATAAGTGAAATAAGTCAGTCAGAGAAACACAAATGCCATATGATTTAACTTACATGTGGAATCTAAAGTACAAAATAAAGGAACAAAATTCAGACTCATAGACATAGAGAGCAGCCTGGTGGTTGCCAGAGGGGAGGAGGATTGGAAGACTGGGTGAAACAGTTGAAGGGATTAATAAGTACTGATTGGTAGTTACAGAATAGTCACTGGGATGTAAAAGTACAGTCTAGGGAATATAGTCAATAATATTGTAATAACTATGTATGGTGCTAGGTGTGTACTGAAAATATCAGGGGGAACAGTTTGTGAAATGTACATCTGAAATCAATACAAAATAATATTGAAAGGAAACTGTAATTCAAAAATAAAAAAATAGCCTGTCTGGTGTAGCTCTGTTGATTAAGCACGGGCTGCAAACCAAAGCATTGCAGGTTCGATTCCCAGTCAGGGCACATGCCTGGGTTGCAGGCCATGGCCCCCAGCAACCGCACACTGATGTTTCTCTCTGTCTGTCTCCCTCCCTTCCCTCTCTAAAAATAAATAAATACATAAAATCTTTAAAAAAATAAAAAATACACATATTCAAACCAAAATAGCATAAAAATTGGCAGTACATATTCTTTTTAGTTTATGTACATATAGTCAACAATTTCAACTATCCAGATATATAAGTAGGCTTGGTGTGTTAAGAATAAAAAGAGACATGTACAAAACATAAATGCTTTTAAGATAAAATACCATTTGCAAATAAGACCTCTTGAGAAGAAAGTAAATCAACAGGAATAGCTTTTACTATAAAACATACAATTCTTTCTACAATAGAAACAAATTCATCTGCTGCTATGAGTTGCTTCCACAGTGAAATATTTACTCACATGTCTACATGATTTAAAATGCTCATCAGTTTATTAGGAGAAAAAATAACCTTCACCCCAGGTTTTAGGAGCAATAACAGGCATGTAAGCCTGACATGTAAGGTCAAATAAACAGAAACAATCCCAAACTTACTGATCAAGTTCAAATCCACTGCACACCAACTGTTAATACTGTGCTAACAGAGAGAAAGCAGGCACTGCACTGGCCACCAGAACTGAGAAATCAAGTCCTTCCTTTGGCTCCCTCTCACAGAGCCAGGGTCACAGGACCAGGTGTACTAGACACATTGTCTCTATGGCTTGGGTGATCACAGCCTAAAACTGGTAACCAATGATGCGTTGCAAACCAATAGAGGGGAGTTTCAGAGTTAATTCCAAAATCAATCGAGTTGGTGTGGATGTAAAGTGGAGGGGGATTGCTGTTAAAGGCTCACCTCTAGTCAGAGCAATGCCTATGGCAAATGAACAGTCAGACATGAAAGCTAACATACAAAGGGAAATAGTACTGACTTTGAGGACAATAAAAAGAGAGAAAATGAAATAGCTACAAATTTTCATAGGGAAAAATGAAAAGGGCTAGGCCACTATACAGGTTAAACCCTCAAAAATGTATCTAGCTACTCCAGCAGAGGATGGTGGTTCTCAATCACCATTATACATTGGAATCATCTAGAAATTTGTGAAAATCCCAGTGCCCAAACTACACCCATTACTAATTAAGTTAGAACCTCTTTTCAAAGAACCAGCTTTTGAATTTATTGTTTTTCTCTACTGTTTTTGTTTTCAGTTACATTAACTTCTCTTTTCTTTATTATTTCCTTCTTCCAGATAGCCCTGAGTTTTACTCTTCTTTCTATTTTCTTGAGGTAAAAGCTTAGATTATTCATTTGAGACCTTTAATTTATTTCTCATATAACCATTTAGTGCTATAAATTTTCCACTCAGCACTGATTTAGCTACATCCTACAAGTTTTGATGTGCTGTATTTTCATTTTCATTCAGGTCAACATATTTCTTTTCTATTTCCTTTAAGACTTCCTCCTTGATCCATGGACTAATGAGAAGTGTGTTATTCAGTTTCCAAGTGTTTGGAGACTTTCCTGCAGTCTGTTTTTGATTTTTGATTTCATTATGATCAGAGAATATACACTGTATGCTTTCAATTCTCTTATATTTGTTGAGGTTTCTTTTTATGGCCTGGGATATGGTCTATGTTTGTTAATGTTACATGTGTATTTGAAAAGTAAATACATTATGATGTTGAGTGGAGCATTCTATATGTCAATTAGATCAGTTGACTAGTGGTGGTACTTCTTTATCCTTGCCAATTTTCTGTCTACTGCTTCTATCAATTACTGAAAGAGGGGCATTAAAGTCCCCAACTATAATTGTGGGCTTGTCTATCTCTCAATTCAGTTATGTTGAGTTTTACCTTAGGTACTCTGAAGCTGTTTTTTTTTTTTAAATTTTAATTGTTGTTGCAGTACAATTTTCTATCTTTTACTCCCATCCCAACTCACTCACCCAGCCCTCCCCTCCTCCCTCCCATTTCCACCCACCCCTAGTTTTTATCCATGTGTCCTTTATACTTCTTCCTGTAAACCCTTCCCCTTTTCCCCTGAAATTCCCTCTCCTCTCCCCTCTGAACTC